>JAAAKQ030200230.1:12569-29434 GCA_010016005.3 Zanna intricata
GAACCGGAAAACATTTACACTAATCTAAAAGGACAGCAATACTAATGGTAATTTTATTTATCCTCTTTAATTTTTTTTCTATATTTAGTAATGCTTTACCTTTTTTAGTTGGATCATTTTGTTTCTTTTTAATGCGTTTCAAACCAATCCATTTTCAAAACTTATTGCATTGATGTTTTATATTTCTGTTACGACTTAACGCTTATATAGCGTTTAGTAAACGCCCCTTCCTATATTTAACATCATGCCTTATCTCATGCTTCTTGTTTATTGGCTATTAATGGTTATTCTTATCATTTAACAATTATTATTAGATAAACATAAAGAAGGCGAAATATGACGTGACATCAAATACAGGGAGGAGCGTTGACTGAATGCTATGTAAAGATTAACAAAAATATAAAATATCAGTCCATTCCGTTTTGACAATGGAGTGATTCCGAAAAGCGTTAACAAAAGACAAAAGAATGAAGCTAATTAAGATATGCATTACTAAACATAGAAACTATGTAGAAACTGTGGCATACAACTGTGGTTTTAAAATTGCTTTATTAAACGGAACATTAGTCATTCGTAACCAATAATTCATGTAACTTTCCCTATCATTTTAATTTGGAGACTTCTTTAGAAGTGAACTGTGGTATGACGCATTAACGTCAACAACCACTGGTGGAGGGAAGAACAAGGAATTAATTTTTCAGATGCATACTCTTTGATGGTTGGGTTTCAATTAACCATACTTCTCAGGAGTGATCGATCTGAGATTGTACAAGACTACACTTCATTCACATTGAGATACATCATCCTCATTCATCCTCTGATGTAATATACAATAGTTCTGGAGGCTAAACAGATAAAGAGAGAGAGAAGCATATTACATGGAATTACTGTTGTTGACGCTATCTTGATAGTCTCCGTATTTTAAAATTCGTTTTACAATTTAACAACGCGATCGGAATGATCCCCAATTATCCTTAATCATGGATTATGATTAACCTATCATCTTTAATAGATACATTTTCTACTGCAGCATCTTCATCCGTTAGCGATTCTATAATCGGATAGGACATTAAAATATACGATTTGTTCAAATAAACAATCGAAGAATATTTTTTCAGCAATCGGTAAATTTTCTTAAATATTTCATCTTCTTGCATCGGATCTCTTCTTTCTCAATCCAAAGTTTTACAATCTTTATCAGTTTTACACCACAAAGGCTAATTCTTACAGGATAGCTGAAATGTAGTTCTAGAACCTTAAAAGTGAACACGCTTTTGAAGTTCATCGTATAATTTATTTAATATAGGCAATTCATTTTGTTTTGCTTGAAACTCGTTAACTGTTCGCCTCAAACAATGCCTTGATCAAAACTATCTCATCCACTAACTGGTTTTGAATGATGTTTCTACTTTTTTGGTGTGCTGATGAATACGAATGTGTTTTATATTAAAGAAGATTGCTTCAGATGTGAATATTGATCTAATTATATTATATTTTCAATTGTATTGAGACTCCCTTAGCTTTATTCACTCTGGAGCAATAACTAAACGGTGGTTCCCAGGTTTAAAAAAAATTTATATATTAATTTAACTAAATAGTAGAGGTCGGAGCGAACATTTTTCAGTAGTCGTGATATGAAATCAAAGCCTTTTGTACATATTTTTATATGAAATTAATGATTCCCAGGAATGGCTACCGAATTTAAAAAAAAAAATTGTCTGTTATTTTGTAAAAACTTAGCCGGAGAAAAACTGGCGTAGTTTGCCATTATTTATTATATTTAAAACCGATAAGAATTTTACAATTTGTAAAATATTTATTAAAATTTGTCTAAATTAAAGAGTAATTACATCCAAACATTTTGAATGAACAGCTTTTAGCATTGTATATGAAAAAATGTTACTAAGTCCTACACTTTAAAACAGATAAACTAACGCAGCAGGGAAAAATATAACAATAGTGTTCGTTAATTTCACACGTACTAGGTTTTAACACAAGCAAAACTAATTGTGCATTAAATACTATTGTATATATATATCTCAGAATTATTGTACACCACTAGCTTTACCCTTTCAATACGATATTATTACAGCAAAAATTCAATGATAATTACTCACTAGTTAAATATTCTAAATTTTTTTAAGGCTTCCAGGGATATTTAAAATTAAATTTGTCCTTGAAATAAAACCCCTCTTTCAGGTTAATATAAACTGTAAAAGGCTGAAGAAGAAACAAATTAAACTGATACAGTTTCACGATATTTATAAAAATGGTAAATAATACCAAACATAAAAAACATAACTATTTTTGTTGATGAAGTTGGATACTCAATTTTATTGGATAGGCAAAGTATTCGTTCGTTAAATAGATACATTTTGATCTGATCGAACAAAGTATGAGTATGAACATACCACAGTTCCAAAATAAATTCTCTCTTTTACTGAAATTTATAAAGTAAATGTATACCGTAAAGAATTATTATCCTAAAGGATAATTTGTTCTCTTTAGTATAAGCGTCATTTATATAACTAGCCTAAACAGCAGAAAAGATATATATATATATATATATATATATATATGTTGAAAAATAATGTGTGATCAGTTCCTTTTCCTCCAGGAAAGCTAAGTCTAAAATCTCATTAATTTTTTTATACTTTAAAAACATAAAACTATTTTCTTCAAAATTAATATTCAATATATTCAGATACAGATATGTAGAAAGTTGATGAACCGACGGAAGTTTAAAACTTATCGCATTAAGTATTCGGAATACTTCGCGTTAAGTATTCGCGTTAGTATTCAGATTTGTCCTTGAAATAAAACCCCTCTTTCAGGTTAATATAAACCATAAAAGGCTGAAGAAGAGAAACATAATGATTTTTAATCAAACATAATGATTCCAAATGATAATGAATGATTATTCGAAACATAATGTTCCAAAAAAGGGCAAATCGATGAAAAAAGAAGTATTTGGAAATATATAGTTAAAAGGACAGACAGACTAACAGGCACCATTTTAAGGCATCCTGGAATAGTCGCTTTGATATTGGAGGGACAGGTAGATGGGAAAAAATGTGCAGGCAGGCAACGTTGGGAATATGTAAAACAAATTGTTAGAGATATAGGATGTAGGAGGTATACCGAAATGAAACGACTGGCACTAGATAGCCATAGACGGAGAGGAATTCTTAGTACCTACATGACGTCGCTCTCGGTGATTACGGCATACATATCATCCAACTGTGAAGAAAGGAGGTATGACGAGTTCTTGGATGATCTCCTCGTGGAGATACGGGTAGCGCCTAGACCTGTTGTGGTTGTAGGTGATTTTAATTCTGAAGCGGTTGCGCTTGGAGGAGTAGTTACCACGCATCGAGGAGTAAAACTGGCGGCGGCATTTAGCTCAGTGAATATGGTGTCAGTGGGCACGCCTGGCTGACCGATCGTCGTGGGTAGGGGGTCGTGCTCAGTAATTAATCTTACTTTAATTAATGACACTGGGCTCCCTTTGCTACGGGAGTGGAATATTCTGGAAGAGGAATTTCTCTCGGTTTACAGGGGGAATGGATTGATGGTAGGTGATAGAGCAACTCTACAGAATAGAAGAAAAGGCAACTGGAAACCGCATCCGAATCAGGTGCGGGCATTTGTTGAGGTGGTACTGCACCGACTGGTAGACCGTCCGACACTGGAACCCGAGAAGATGCAACGGCTGTTGAGTGAGGAGTCGGACAGACGACGACCGCCGAGTGGACACTCGAACAGGAGGGTTTATTGGTGGACTCCTAGTATTAATTGGCTGCGGAGGGAAGTAGACCCTACGAAGCGGATCTGGCAATGGCGTAGGCGGAATCATATAGGGGAGGAAGAGGCACTAGATAGCGAATCTTGGAAAGCTGCATCAAACCAGTCAAATGACTGAAGACAAAAAAAAATGCTTCTGTAGTATTCTAAAAAGAATTTATTTTATTATGATGTGACATCATTTATCTTTTATAGAAATAGAACTAAAAAATATATATATTTATTAATTTATTTTTTCATTCCAAAAAAAAAAATGAAGAAAACTTAATAACATAAAGTATTTATGGAAAAAAATTAAAAATAAACAACTCTGCCGAGATACTACCTCCGTTGAAGAATAGTAGTGTCTTTGCTATTCATCCATAAAAATCTGGGAAAAAATCCCTGCCAGGCAGGGGATTTTTTTACATGGTACAACATTTCATCCGTCACGTATTAATAACTTCAATTTTACGTCAACCTGTTGTTAATAAACGAAATGAGTAAAAATCATGCTATAAATGAAATTTACTTCTGTAAAATTTTCAAATTAGTTTTATTGAATTACAAAATTTACAGCCGAAAATTTTCGAGCAATGTAAAAAATTTTAAGGAAAACTTAAAAGTAAGTAGTTTTTCTTTAATAAAAGTATTATATTAAAACAAAAATATGATAAACGATAAAGGTTGAAATTATTTACAAACAACATAATAATAAAATCAATATTCATCGTGCAACGTAAAACGAAACCGTTGAAGAAGTTAGATGTAATATAAACTAATAACCTTTATATAAACCTGAATGTCAACATGTATATTAGTAGTATGTAACCTATTTTTGTTTTAGCACCATAGATCGCTTAAAAGGCAGCTCTTCCTTGCATAATTATTTTTATCAGTATTTACATTAAAATTTTCAACGGTTTGCGGCGTAAAATATTCCAGATAACTCAATTGCGAGGCCAGCAGAAAAGCGTTGAAACTGCTTTATCAATTTCGCAGAAAATTTCATAATTTATTATTATTTGTTCCGGAATTGTTTATATGTGATTAGCCGCATATATTTATAAGCCTGGCGTGAGATGTTTGTTGTGTATAGCAATTATAAAAAAACACCATATATACCAGAGCATTGCAATGATATTGATTTATTTAATTGAAATACAATTAATATTTAAATTGTACATTTAATTATTTTCGTAATGTAATTTATAATATATAATACAAAAATCTTTTTTTTATTTATTCACTCAAATTTAACAAAAGGGAAGCATTACCGAGTTCACTAGCATCCCCGTCGAGGCTTCGCCCGCGCTATATAGATACTGGCGTTTCAGGGATGTTTGGGTAGTCAGCCATGTTTTCCAGACGAGGTGTTTTCACCTCTAGTAGGGACTTTACGAAAACAAATTGTACAATATTAATTCACTATTAATTTTCTTTCTTTCTTCTTAAGACTCCCGGAATATTTATCGCAGTTCAAACCATACCAATCTCTGGTTTAGGACCGGCTATCCGTTTCGGGTATCCGGAAGAGAAGTTCCGGATGTCCTGATGACGTGAGGGGTCCCCGATAGGTAGGGTCCTGGCGAGGAGCACAGATAGCGAACAGATAAATGCCACGGCACCTCCCAGGGTTGAGTAATGATTAATAAAAAATTTAAAAAAAGAAGCAATCTCACTACTATATAAATCATAAATAAAATTTAAAAAAACATATTTATCGTTTAAAAATCATAAAAAGAAGGTAGTTATATATATCGAGAGATATCGTCTATATCGATCATTGTCTATATCTTAATTATAAAAAAAAAAAAATGGAAAAAGCATATCATTTATATTGAATCATAGGAAATTTATTAGGTTTTGATTTATTTAATTAAATCAATTAGATTTAATACAATATCACTCATAATTTTGACGTGATAAAAAATTTTGCATTCCAAATAACCGATGTAAACCGGGGTATCTTCATTTTGACTCCCAGCAATTATTATTCAATTCGTTATTAAATGGGTGTGATATCAATGTAATGATATAGAAATTAAAAGGACGAAATATGATGAAAATTATCTTTAAATTCATTTTCCATTTATTAACTAAAATGAAACAAACAAAAAAATAATAAACGAATGAAATGGCACCAATGAGAATATTTGTGTATAGAAAGAACTTTTTTCTTTAATGTAATCGTGACTACGTTCCATTATTCCATAAAATCTATTGAAGATTATAGGCTGCGGTAATATTTAATAAACACATCTAATATTTCAAGAAAATAAAATCAACTTATTGACTTAGTAATACATTAAGCACTCTAGGAAAACCGGAGGTAACTGTCACGATAGACGATATCTACATTCAGGTTATTAAATTTAATATACAAAATGCATAATCCGAATTCTGGTATAAAAATAATAAAATGTAACAATATTACAACACATTTTTCCGATAAATTAAATGAAAAATGAATGTGTTGTGCACATACTGGCGGCCACCTGACCACTTACGCATTTTTATTTTAAACTAATGTAAAATTTACTTCATTAAATAGATAGTAAATAAATGACTAGAATAAATTTAAAAGATAAACAAAAAAAGATAGTCGCGGAATCTATTGCTGATTCTAATGTACGTGATTATTCATGTAAAAGGACTTAATAGACTAATTAAGAAATCTATTTATAATATAGTGTAATGATTAATTAAATAATTTGATAACAAAAATTAAATTGGCTTTCTGTATTAAATAAATGTTGGAAAACATTTACATTTTAACAATAAATTATAATATTTTTTACAATATATTATTATATCATTATTCTATTTCTGTAATTTTTATATTATTTGTATTACAAGCATAACATTGAGTTTTTTATGTATATTTATTTAAATAGAATACAATAATTTCATAAAACTTTTTTCTCAATTATTTTACTGAAGTTAAACGAAAGCTGAAACCATGATAAACAAAATGATGGTCACTCGACTACAAAAAATTTAATAGGCATTATTAACTCTAATTTTTCTTTTAAATGTATTAAAGTCTACTCCAAAAATTTTATATGAAATTATTATCGTGGTAAAATAGAAAACAAATCCGATTTTAGGGATATATTAGTCAAAATTTTGGCGAAGTAATAGATCAATTACCAAATCATCATTGACGATCAATGAGGTAGATATTAAAAATATTTTTTTAAATTAATAATTTAGAATCATAACGTTATTTTCCTACAGTACTAATTGCATGATCTAAGCGTCCAAACTTGTGGTTATACCTATAACTGTACTTTAGTAACGACAACTACACTTTCCATCCTGCAATCTAGAAACGGTTAAGTTATCTATATAGATTATAGGTTTGCTCGTAGATATTTTAGCCATGAGGCTTATTGTACTGCCATCTGATAGAACCAAGACTTCATGGATCGCTTGACAAACTAAACCCCGTTAATTAATCTCGCTAAGAATCCACTGTTTTATAAGTCCTGATTCCTCCTCGTGGTTCTAGAAAAGTCAAAATTCCATCCATGTAATCTAACGTGGGAAATACTGAATGAAATATAATAATAAAAAGAGGCTTGTGATGAAAAGGTGAAGAAACCGTGTTACGAGACAAACCATAGGAATCCAGAGGAAGAAAAATCTCCTTCAGCCAACATGTGAAAACAAATAGTCGATTTATAAAATTTTTAATGTTTCTTTGTGTTGTCTGAATTACGTTATATAACACGGGATGTTAGTTTAAAAGGTTTCAATTTATCAAAAACAAATAAATAAAAATAAAAAACAAAATTATATAAATTTAAAAAAAAAACAAAACATTATTTTCATGATTAAAACAACAGAAGTAGAGATATATTTTATTTTATAATTAACTCATTTACGAGGGATTACATTATTTAATATAATGAATAAATAATAAGATGAAAAACTTAATTTACATAGCCAACACGTGTTCGAGTGAAATAATCATTTTTTAATTAATATTCCACGTATTTTATCTCATTATTCTGTCTATAAATAATATACATTTGCGTGAAAATAGGTATTCATGTACGTTAAAATAATTACTGTAAATAATACTACTAAATTATTGCATAACAAATGACTTCCGTTAAGTTTTATGTTTTTAAATTATTTAAATAAGTAAAACTTTTCCAAAAATAATTAACTGCTCAGAAAAAAGTTTAGTTTGTAATAGATAAAGTTAGTCAATTTTTTTCAACTACAGTTTTAAACTGCTACCGGTATACATTAAAAAAAATTTCAATACTTTTTTTAAATCGTAAAGATGTAAACCTTGCTAAATATCCGATTAATAAATGATCATTATATATAACTTAGATTAAGGCTTTCTCGGAGAGAAGTAATGCAACTATCTCAAATTAACTCTTAGCTTAAGAAGCCCTTTCATTATTATCAAACCTTTGTATAATAACTTATTGAAGAACTTTTATAAAACAGTTGAACTGATTTTCAAATAGATAATAACTTCGTTACTTATAAATTTATCGTCTTTTTTTCTTTGAAATGATTCTATTATTAAACTAAAAACCATGTTGTATCCATTTTAACATAGATTTATTATACCTTAATACTTTTTAACATACTTGATTATCTACTGCAAATTATTCTTCAAACATAAATCAACCAAACATTCTAATCTAGATTTATATTTATTTTTTAATATATTTAGTTATTTCTTTTCATACTTGATCTGACCTCTTCCTAAAAACTCTCCTTAAAATTACAGCCTCTACATGATTATCAGCCCGTTTAATCATAACTTTTTCCTTCTCTTCAGAAAATTTTTCCCAAGTTCATTATCATATAATACAGTGCTTTAGGAAGGTGGCTGTGTATTGGAATTACGAGTATCTATGTGCAATGACGAAACTTTCTTGATTATTTCTTTGTATTCTTATTTCATTATTTTATAGAAACGGATATTAAAATAATTAGAATAGTTAATAAAAAATGTTAAAATTACCTCCTCCAACATCAGTACAACATTGCGCACGTTTTAATCTGTTTTCTATTACTTTAACCAGCTGATGTACTGCAGTGCTTCGTATGAATGCCAATCGTGCATGGTCTGTTGCTATACACTGCTTGTTTCGCTACTTCCTTAGAAAGTAATCTCTCTTTATCGATTTAGCCTCCGGAACTACCGTGACGTATTATCTCAGAGGATGAATCAGGATGATGTGTATGAATGTGAATGAATTGTAGTCTTGTACAATCTCAGGTTGACCACTCCAGAGAAGTATGGTTAATTGAAACCCAACCACCAAAGAACACCGGTATCCACGATCTAGTATTCAAATCCGTATAAAAATAACTAACTTTACTAAAATTTGAACCTTAGAACTCTCGACTTCGAAATCAGCTGATTTGCGATGTCGCGTTAACCACTACACCAGCCCGGTGGACTTAGAAAAATAATCTGGGGAAGTCATATCGGGTGATCGTGCAAGCCACAAACTTTTCAAAATAATTCGTACACCAAAAATATTTCGTAAAATAATCACTGATCTGTTAGCTGTAGCGCCAACTTGTTTGAAACAACTGTGATGGTTTCCAGTTCTGTTAACTTTTCTGTTAATGTTAATGTTCTATTAACTGTTAATGAAGTTTGAAAGATAAAAGTTAAGTTTATAAGATAAAAGTTAATAAAGTTTGACTAATGAAGTTTGAAAGTACAGTTAATAGTGTTCGTTATTGTAACGAACACTATTAACTATATTTTCCAAAATATTAGACCCACAGTAGACTCTAATTAAACCGATCCAGACTTCAAGTTTTTTCGCTTCGTGTAAATAGTGTTTGTGTAATTCACGGGAATTTAGTTGCCGACCACAGTTGATTATTTTGTGCATTAATATACTCTTCTAGATGAAATACCGCTTCATCTGTAAAAAAAAAAAAAACGTAGTACGAGGATATAAACGAAATTTTTGACAAAAAACGTTTAAACCATTGACAATAATTTAGTCTTTTGGAATGATCTGTAGATTTCAGTTCTTGAATACTCATTACTTTGTACAGTAAAGTTTCAGTTATTTTTTTACAGCTTTACGTGCAGTAGCAAATCCGATATCTCGTTGCTGTGCTAACTTACCCATCGACTTTGTTCGACTTTTGGCGATAACATTCGAAATATCAAGCAACTTCTATTCGTTTATTACCACTACTTCGAGAACGAATCCGTTACCCGAAGCCGTAACGCGGGCTTCGGGCGGCTTCGTGCATGTTCGGGCTTCTGTTGAAATAAATAAATAATATTTAAAGTGAAAAAAAAGTTGGTCTCTATAGGATTCGAACCCGGTTACGACGGGATGCGGCTGTCTGACGCCTTACCGATCGACTACAGCGGCTCCCTGTTGTACTGAATGAATATAAGTTTGTTTATATATACGTTGCGCGCCCAAAAATTAAATTTATAGTAGTTGTGTGTGCAGCCATCTTTGTACGTCACATACACGCACATATTTAAATATATATATATATATATATATATATATATATACTTCAACCATCTTTGTTATATGTTGTACAATATATATTACATCTGTGTGTGTGTGCGCGCGCGTGTGTATGTGTGTTTGATACATGTACCTTGAGGATGATCCTTGTAGTCGTGGCCGCGGCACCGGGTGTTGTCACCCGCCACCGAAGGACTCCAACGTCCTTATTAGGCTGTTAAATCCTAAGATCAACCAAAAATCCTACGGCTGATAAATCCCTTACCGTGAAAAATCATGAAAAAATAAATTTAAATAAAATACATCAATACTTTCAGAGAAAGCAATCTCTATATATCGATAACGGCTGGTCCGATTTTAAAAATTTAAACGGATTATTATAGCACTCATAATCACCCACAACCACAATAACTTGGAATTTTCAAATTAAAAACTTTTTTTATAAATTTGCAAATATCTCGAAAACGGTTGGTTTTACAGGTCTGAAAAACCCTTCCGTTTATTACATACATTTCTTAATAATCTTCAAGGAAATCTAATTGCTTGATTCTTGGATTTAGAAGGGGAACCGTTTACTTAAATGAATGAAGTGTAATCAGAATGCATTTGCTGCTTAAACGATGAAGTAATCATCACTATACCAATCTACGTTCATGAAGGTAACAATCCGCACATTCAGCTAACAAAAGAAAAGGATAGAGATTCTCTACGTCACAATGATTTTTATATAATTAAGATGAAATTAATTCTCAATCCAATTCACAGAAACTGTTATGAACTTTTATAGAAGTAATTATACGCTTCTTACCAAATCAAAACGAATATTTATTTAAGACTACGTCGAGCTTAAGAAAATATTAAAATTTTTCAAAATATAAAAATTAATTCAAAGGGAAGGGAAATAATATGAAACTGATTCTAGAGTTTTAGATAAGAAAATAATTCATAATGAAATATTTCGAAAACACATTATTATCGATTTAAAACCCTACAACTGTTGGTTATTTCTAATGAACGGCACACAAACATAATACATACATAACACACAACTCAATTTAAAATATTTATTATTTTATTTAAATGTAATATATTTTGAAATTCAATGATTCTAACTAAAGTGCGCGCGCGTATCATATTTTATTCGCGCTGGTGTGACGGACTACCGACGATGGCTGGCATCAACTAAACTAATGTAATTTTACAACTTACATGGAACAAACTTCGCTTGTACGGTCGGTAAACTGGTTTAGCCGTGCGGCTTAACGCACCAGATACCAAGTCGGCTGGGTGATTGAGTTCGAGATCCAACTCGACGAACTTACTTTTTTACACTTTAAATATTATTCAATTATTTAATTCTACCGCTCATTTTTTTTTTCTATGTTTAGCCTCCGGAACTACCGTAAGGTATTACTTCAGAGAATGAATATGAGGATGATATGTATGAATGTGAATGAAGTGTAATATTGTACAGTCTCAACCACTTCTGAGATGTGTGATTAATTGAAACCCAACCACCAAAGAACCACCGGTATCCACGATCTACTAATCAAATCTGTAAAAAAATTACCACCTATACTAAGATTTGATCCTTAGAACTTTCAACTTCGAAATCTGTTGATTTGCGATGTCGCGTTAACCACTAGACAAGCCTGGTGGACTTGAACAGCTCACCTGTGACGTTACAACGTAGCAGACTACTAAAATAATCCTCATTCATCCTCTGTCGTAATACCTTACGGTAGTTCCGGAGGCTAAACACATAGAGAGAGAGAGAGAGACAACTAAAATAGCATTTTTCTTTGTGTGGGGATGCGATTCTACAAAATTGTTTTTTTTTTTTAAATATTACTATTATTTAATTGTTAACATATGAGCGTAAGAATAATAATATGATTTTAATAAGATGAAATCGCAAGACACTGACGGTGGCGTTGCTCTACAGCTTCACCCATCTTTTATATTGAAAATTTAATGGCTCATATCTAGAAGTAATCCAAAGTAATCTTAAGTATCCATCAATGTATCCATATATATAGAAGTAATCTGACCAAGTTTACTCCAGATCGATATATAGTTTTAGAAATATAAAGTGATTTAGAGACCAACACACAATACACATGTATATTAAGATCCGGAAAATTTCCATCCTGTTTTATGAGTTCCTTAGGCGTCATAAACATCAAAATCCGGTAAAAACCGTACAGATCCAAATTGAACGATTACAATACTTTTTCTACTAGAGCTATGGCGCAAACTAGACAGAAAAGTAAAATTCTTTATAAAATAATCTGTTCTGCTGTGATTTACCAAACAGAACTACGTAATCGGTAAACAAAATATTTAAATAATTTTATATGAGATAATTTTATTACTGCAAAGGTAAAACAATTGTAATTGTATATCTGTTAGCCGGCTTCCGTGGCACGAGTGGTAGCGTCTTAGCCTTTCATCCGGAGGTCCCGGCTTCGAATCCCGGTCAATCATGGCATTTTCACACACGCTAAAAATCATTCATCTCATCCTCTGAAACAAAAAAAAATTGTGTATCTTGTAATATCAAGTATCTACATAAAAATAATGTATATTTATTTTGAAAAATTAACCAGTATATAAGATACAAATTTATAAATCTGTTAAATAAATATATGAAAGAAAATTGTTAAATATTCTTTACTACAATTAATATTGGAAACTTTTTTTTTAATTAGCAGAACGATGTCATCGTAATTGACAAATGTCACTAGCAGTAAAACTGCATTAGACTGAAAATTGCGGTCGGTTATTGTTTAAGAAATTCTATTTTCATCAAAGAGAATTTAACTTAGTTTAATGTAATTCATAAAGCCAACCGGGCTGGTCTACTGGAGGGGTGGATTAAGCAACATGGAGTGGAAGGCCACCATGCCCAAAAATTCAAGATTTTAATTAAATATTTTTTAAAGAAAATAAGTAACTAATGAAATTTAAGACATTTATATTTACCGCTATGTAAGCTATTTGTATTTAAATAAAAATTTTATGTTATGGATAAACATTTTTTATACAGTATGTGTTGTTTTTTTTTAGTATTTACCAATAAAGTAATTTTAATATTTACTCAATTTCTGTTTAAATAAAAGGAATTTAAAAAAATAATTTTTTATGTTTATAGAAATTTGGTTCAGTTTGTCATTACAAAATTTAAAATTAAATTATTATAATTAAAACAATTTAATAGACAAATACATTTTAATACACATGAATATTTTACACAGTTAATTTTCAAACTTTAGTTTAAAAGCCTAGTTAAGCCTAGTTAAACTTTTAGTTTAAAAGTAAAGTTTAAACTTTACATTAAATTTTTAAACTTTAGTTTTTATTTTTAAAGCCTTCAGTTTTTTTTTTTTTTTTTTTTTTTAAACTAAAGGCTTTACACCTGATAGTTGAAGATTACTATTCAAATAATCTTAAATATCAGGTGTAAAGCCTTTAATTATAATTTTTTAATGTTGATTTAAAATATGATAAAGAAAAAGTTTTGAATTCAAATATTACATTGTCTAAAATGAAAGAAAATGATTACGTTTAATACAATGTAAATTTGATTTTGAAAATAGTACATTTTGAAAATTATCCGGAATTCTGATTAAAAATTTTGAAAAAGATTTTAAAATTTCTATCATCCAATTATACAAAGATTATTTAATCTAATTGATGCATCTATTATTTTATTATTATTTTTATATATATATAATTTTATTTAAATCAAATAATTTTCAATTATATTTAATAAAGATTGCTCCTTGCGACATGTAAAACGCTGAACTTACCATTAACAGTTATAAAAAAGATAAGGAATAATATTTGGATCCAAAAATCATACGATTCTGAATTATAATTTTCAATTAATATTAAATAATCACGTTTCATCTACCAAACTGGACTTGAATAGATTGGACTGAACTGGACTGGTCTATACAATTTACGACTGGACTAAATTGGACAAGTCCAGTCCAGTCCAGTCGTAAATTGTAAAGACTTGAATAGATTGGACTGGACTGGACTGGTCTAGTCTGTACTAGTCCGTAAATTATTTTTTAGGAACTAACTAAAAGTCTAACGGGCTGGTGTAATGGTTAAAGCGACATCGCAAATCATCTGATTTCGAAATCGAGAGTTCTAAGATTCAAGTCCTTGTAAAAGTAGTTACTTTTATACGGATTTGAATACTAGATCGTGGATACCGGTGTTCTTTGGTGGTTGGGTTTCAATTAACCATATTTCTCAGGAGTGGTCGACCTCACACTATACAAGACATATACATACCATCCTCGTTCATCCTCTGAAGTAATATCGTACAGTAGTTCCGGAGGCTAAAAAAAAAAAAAATTGTTTTGTAAAAGTGATTGATATGAGTAAAAAATAGTTGTACAATTCCAACTGTGTACTTTATATTACCACCTCTTTAACGTACTTTCTTTTACAAAAAGTGAAATAGAATAAAATTTAATAAAATAAACGTTATTAAAATTATTTTTTTTAAATAATTAAAGTTAGTTTCTAAGATTGATTTATTTTTTTTGCTTGGAGTTCTTTCTACCGTACATCATTTAAAAATTTTTTTTTTCACAGACTCATTTTGATTAGTATGTTTATTTTAATAATAAATAGTTTCCAGAGAATTTTTGTTTATTTATTTACTTATCTAGGAAGTTATCTATGAAATTTTTTAAAAAAAAAAAGGTTTATAATCAAATTTAGAAAGATATATTTTTCTATAGTCTTCAATGGTTAATATGCATTGTTATAATTTAATGATCAGTTGTCTATTATTAATAAATTTAACATTAAAAGTATTTTCATTCCGAAATATTGAGAAAACTGGTAGAATGATTTAAAAATTAAAGAATGATGAAGATTCCATTCAAAACAATCTTGGCTTACAATTAGTAATATAGTAAACCTTTGTAATTTGTATATATACTCCTACTTTAAAATTTATCTCTGCATAATTTTTTAACTATCAACACACAATTGATGGTTAAAAAATTATTGGTGTATACCACATACCAAGTCGATTTAATTTTCCTATGCTGACACTCAATATCTTTTATTAAAAATATATATTCCATTACTCTTGCTTTCAGATTATTAAGCATGTCATTATCACTGATTAATATTTTGTAAGCTAACGTTACATTATAGTCAGTCTCTTCATTACAGTTTCTCATCTTATATTTCTTCTTTTTTTTTTATCATACAGCTAGTTTAACCGCATTTTACATCTCTTGTGATGGCTTGATTTTATCGTTTGGCCAATGTTTTTTTAATTTAATTTTATCTTTTTTACATCTCTCTAAATCGATATCGATATTATTATATAAGAGAAGGTTTTTGTTTGGGGTAAACAAAACTATTCGATCAATCGCACTCAAATTCTTACTCATGTTTCTTGGCTTAACTGAGAAGGTTTTTGGATATATTTCATATCGAAACATCTCAAAGAAACAACGAACCGATTACTTTCAAATTTGCATTTGAAAGGAAATCGGATCAGGTTTTAAGTCATCGTCCGAGGCCCTAGCTCCTTTAAAGCTTAAAGTATTAAAAATATTCATTATTTCATCGCCCTCAAGGAGAACGAAGTTGTAAATTAAAGATATTCATTAACGGAAAAAAACATTATTTTATTTCATAATTATATTTCTGTCTCCATAGCAAAGAAAAGAGTTATGAATTTTTCGTCAAGGTATATATGTACTTTAGTTACCATAGCTACAATTGTTCTATATTTTTTTATAATTTAGTCTCTTTCATAGCCTAAATACTTTAATTGTTATTTATCAGTATTATTCTCACAATCATGAAAATAACGGGCGGTGCGAGGGGTCCAAGGGCAGAGCTCTCTGGGTAGACGGGAATAGCGATGGAAGCGAGCTCTGTGGTTGTCCAAGGCTCCATCGCACTTCAACAAAGGAATGGCGAGCTCTGTGGCTATGGGATAGACTCCTTGGCCCCGAGGAATCCGTGGATTGGCTCCTCGATTGATAATAAAAAACCTTGTTTTTTTTTGTTTAATGTGTAATAAAAAATTTTGAACAATGCTTGTAGAAAATTTAATTCTGAACAAAATGGTGTAAGAAAAGTTAGAACAATTCGAATTTGGTTTTTACTCGTATTTACATTAAGTAATTACTTTTCTGACAAATGTAGTAATGTATTGTTTCTAAGTAAAATTCAAATCTTTCTAATCTTCTTTGGTTTTATTCTACTTATTTTCCTCCATTTTGATCAGAATTAAATTTTGTACAAGTTTATTTTAAACGTTTTACCATGAATTTTCTATTATTTTCACGAGTAGATTAGGTTATAAAAGTCCAGAAAGAACTTTGTGATACATTCTCTAGTGATAGTACACACTATATATATATATATATATATATATACAGAGTGTATCAAAACTGCACAGCAATCTCTCCGAAACGGATTCTATATCTAAAAATAAGGAAAAAGTTACTAATAAACATATGCTTGAAAACGTTTTGTTACCGAGTTACGGCTAGCGAAAGATTTCGCCCGGTTTTCAGTTCCTCCCGTTAAATAACACGT
>JAAAKQ030200242.1:0-11857 GCA_010016005.3 Zanna intricata
ACTTCATTCCATTCATACACATCATTCTCATTCATCCTCTGAAGTAATACCTTACGGTAGTTCCGGAGGCTAAACAGACAAAGAAAGAAAGATACTGAAATAAAAAAATAAATATATCCAAAAACTCATTATTTTCCCACGGTTTGCTTTTTTATGTATTTTGAACAGTATCCAAGTATTTAAGAATTTATTTAAGAATTTGTATCGTATTTAGAAGAAATTGAACAAAAACCATACCGAACAGCTGGGTTGTTTACTGAATAAAATATACCTATTCCAAGTGTAATTTGTATACATCTAGTTCCTTTGTTGAACAAAGAAATATCATATTAAAGGGTAAATGGGTTTGTTGGGCCGGACATACTAAAATTCAATTGGAATGAGAAAATCAATGACATTAATATTGATGACATAGGACAAAACGATATTATTTTAATATTTTTTAATATAAAGGAATCAAGAAGCTTTTTGACCAGTAGAATAAGTGGATTGCAATAGCATAAGACTATATCGATTGATAAATTATAAGTAGCCTTCATTAAAATAATAAAAAAATAAAATTGTAAATATCTATTTACGTTTGATTCTATGATGTTCTATTTATTATGTTTTTTTTTTCCTTTTGTTTAACCTCCGGAACCACTGTTAATGTATATCTTCAGAGGATGAGATGAATGAATTGTAGCGTGTGTGAAAAATGCCATTTTCTGACCGGGATTCGAACCCGGGACCTCCAGGATTAAAAGCCGAGACGCTATCACTCGCGCCACGGAGGCCCTCAGGCTATTTATTATGTTTGTGTCGGGTTAATTACAGTTAAACTTAATTGGAATTTTTCTGATGATATTATACTACTAAACTGAGTCGCATGAAAAACTTTTAAACCTAAATTAATTTAATATACCTTGAATTAATCTCAAATGATACGATTTGATTTTATTTATTTAAATATTAAAAAAACCAATTTTATTTTGACTAAGAATTAGTAAGGAATAAATAAATTATTATCACATCGCATGAGAATTTTTGTAATACCACTATGTTGGCGTTTTATTAAACAAAGCTTAATATGCCAATCAGGCATTGCGTGGTAGTAATCTTTGGAATATTTTATCGTTTTTTTGTTTTTTTTTTATTCAAATCGGATCCGAACTCTTCAGGATTTTTTTTTTTTTAATTTACTCTATGAGATTGTCAGATGAATAATAAAATAATCTGCGGGACTTTTTATTATGTTAATTTTTGTTTCGACCTTTTAATAATATATTGTTTGGAAAATTCATTTTTTAAAGTAATTGTGTTTCGTTTTGTAATTTAAAATTCTTAATTTTTATAAAAAGCAATAGTTTTTTAATTTTTAAATCACTATTATTGCATTTATTTATAATTTGTATAGATTCTTTTTATATATTATAAATTGTTCTAAAATTATTTAATCTTTTACAATAAAAAATGAAATTTTTTAATTATAATTTTATGAATTTTTTAAGTTGTTATAATTATTAAAATTTGTTTTTTTTTGTTTTTTTTTTTTAGTTTAAAGGTCTTTTGAAAATCGATCACTGTTAAATGTCTTACAATTTTTTTTTCATTGATATATTGAATTAGAAAAATGTATTTATAAAAAATATTTCTTAAAAAAATATAATTGAAAAATATTTTATTTATACTATATCTAACATAAAAGTAAATAATTTAGTTTAATTTAAAATTATTAAAAAAAAAAAGTAGAGAAGTTTGTCTATAAATGTACATATACAGTAAAATTTGGTTATAATGAGATTCGTAAGGGGCTGATCAAATATGCTCGTTACAACAGAGTGCTCGGTACTTCCAAGTTGCCACCTCGTAACAGTAAATTTTTACACCGTCATTATCGATTATAATACAAATATATACACCTAAGAAAAAGCTGTTTTAAAATAAAATAATGTGTTTTGTATCATAGACTAACAAGTCAAATGTAAATGTAATACGAATTTTAGACGCAAATTCATTTTGCTTTTAACCAAAACTTGTAGTAAGTGTGCAGTAAAACTTGGCAAAATCGATGAGGAAACTAACAGATTAATACCACACAACAATTATTTGTACCCGTTTTTATGTAAAAATTATTTATTAAATCTAAAAATCATTCTAATCTATTTTTTCTTCATTCTAATAGAATACATCAAAACTTATTAGCCCATACAAACTAATTAGCCTTAAAATAATTGTTTATTTCTGTGATCATCAAAACAGTTTTGTACGTTATTCAAATACTCCACAAATTCATGACTTATGTAATGATAGAAATTTAGTGAAACTAATAAGTTTCACTAAATTCCGTTAATTTTTAAAAATATTCTTTGGCATCAATCATTGATACGACTGGGAGAGTGATCTTTGTTTTCAGTTTCAGCTCCGCTATCACTTGCACGATTTTGAGTTATCTCAGTAATTATGTCTTCATCAGTCGGAATTTCTGTAGTATATAAGTCGTCATCGGCTATTGCGTAGTCATCTAATAAATATTCTTGAAAGTCTGATTTTTTTTCGAGTTAATAGTTTGATCCATTCTGAGAGTTGTATATCGTCTTCATCATGGTAATCTTACGTCGAGATATGGCGTGCCAAATTTTTTTTTAGCAAGAAACACTAAAATGAAAACGCATTAATTAACACAAACACGCACACACACACACACACACACACACACACACACACACACACACACACACACACACAAACCTTATACACGCGTAATTCACGGCCTTTTTTGATCAATATTTTTATTTAAAAGTATATGCGTGAATTTTGGGAGGAAACGATTTTACGTAAGTATATAAAGTAATTAAGTTGTGATAATTAGTGAGAAAATTATTTATTTTACTGAATATTTTATTTTTCCATATTTAAAAAAAAAATATTGTATATAATTTTAAATTAGTTATTGCCTTAATTCAGTTATTTTCCATTTATTTTACTGACACACGTGGATGACTCTACAATTATTATTATTAAAATTCTTTAAACCGTGAAATAATCAAAATGATGTTGCATATAAGCGTTAAATAATTTAATATACCCCTATATATTATATATAAATAAGATAAATTTCGAGCGATCTGGAACGACATGAGGAAGCGATTCATGTTTAAATAAATGAAACTTCTGAATCGTATAGCAAGCAAAGAACATAATTTACCAACACACACACACACACACAACACAACACATACTCATAGATTCTCTCTCATATTATATTTTTATTTTTCTTCGTGTTTCTGATAAACATCGCTGCCAACTTATCTTTCTTTATAAATTACTTTCAGGCCTTATTTTATTACATAACATATGCCAATATTGTTCTTGTGCCAATAAAATGTTTCGTCTTTATTATTTCTATTAATTATTCAGTTCCTGTGGAATTAATGTTCGTATCTGATAAATTCTTATCGGGAATTTGTTATATATTTTTTGAAGTGAAAATTTTTATGGCGCGTTGTTCCGGATACTTTTGTGATAGATTTTGTGTGGAGAAAAAAATAGCTGACTCATAATCAAAAATCGCAACGAGACGCTAAGCATATGTATGTAGGAGAGAAAGAAATGGAGAAATAATTTATACATAGTTGCGTATAATACATACAGAATGAGAGGTGGAAGAAAAAACATCGATGATCCGTCGGTGATTCCCGAAACACCTCTCTTTCTTTCTTTCTCTCTCTTTCTGTATACTTAAGCATGTGCTCATATACGTTTACAATAATATACAGTAAAGAAAGACAATGATTCCACTTGTCTTTCTTTCTCCCGCTCATTTTCTTTCTTTCTGTATACCGATGGATATACGTATACATAAATACAGTATAGAAAGACTGTTGTAGTTATTCGGAACACGTTGCTTTGTAGATATGGTTGTGTATACCTTATTTATTTTTTAACCTCTGGAACCACTATTAGGTATTACATCAGAGAATAATATTAATGATTTGTAGCGTGTGTGAAAATGCCATGTCTGGCATTGGTCAGGTCTGGATTCGAACCCGAGACCTCCGGATGAAAGGCCGAAACGCCACGGAAGCCCGCTGGTTGGGTATACCAATACGTATTTAAATGTTTGTTAAATTATTTAAATAAAATTAATTTTAAAACCAATTTAATTTTTATTATCAAATTATCTAATTAACCATTACACTATATTATAAATAGATTTCTTAAGTAGTCTATTAAGTCCTTTTAAATTAATAATTACATATATCAGAATCAGTAATAGAATCAAATATAATTAGTAACAAATGATCGGTACTTATTATTTTAAGTTTGTAACTCCTGTTGGCCAGTCCCGCGACTATTTTTTATTTTTTTTAGATTATATGCATCATCAAAGTCTCCAAAGCAAGTTACAATTACACTTTGAGAGTTGGCATTGTTCAGTCACGAGCTAACTCTTTTAAAATAATATCACTAATAGTTTTTCAATGATTATCAAAGAGAAGAACATTGAATTCTGTACGTCAGGGATGGTCAAAATGAATATTTATGTTGAAATCTGAAAACCGAAATTTTTTCCGTTTACAATACTTTAATGTAATAACGTTAAATTTTACTTTATTTATTACAAGAAAGTTGTAAATTTGTTGACCTGTTTAAGAACACTCGGATTAGAGAAACTGTTTTATTATTAAAACTGGGTTTTATACGTAATTTAATCCGCATTTTATTTTATGTTTTTTTGTTAAATATATATTATCTAGATAATTTTTTATTATAAAATAAGATTCATATTTTTTTTATAATAGAATAACTGTCAGTTATAAAAATTGTATTATGTTTTATAGAATAAATAATTTATTTGACATTGTTCTCTAAAATAAATCAATCTATATAGATATGAGATGATATTTCTAAGGTATTTTCTCGACCTTTGGGAATCTCATTTACACTCTTCGGGAATTTCAATTTCCTTCCACATCAAAATTCTATTTGTTTCTTATATCCTTTATCTCTATTTCCGTATATTTATTTATGTACCTTATATAAAAGTTTTTATATAGATTTTGTTGAAACTTATAATACAACAAATAATAATTTACAATGAAAAATTTAGCCATTTTTTAATAGAAAATAAACAGCTTCAAGAAAAAGAAAAAAATACAGTTTAAAAAAAAAAAAATACAAGTAGAAAAAATTAATAAAAAAACAGATTTAAATCTTTATCTTGATATAAAAATTTCTAAATAAATCTTAGAAAATTAATTTAATCCAAGTAGGATAAGATAATAGAAGCATTATAATATTTTAATGAGGTTAAGTTTCATTATTTAAAATTAATTAAATCCTTTTTTTTTAATCGCCTATAAGAAATTGTTTACATTTTCTTAACATAAGTATAACTTAGAATTACTGTACGATATATTTAGGTAATTACGTGTAATCTCATATTAAAAAATTTTAAAAATAATTCAGTAAAGCCTAAAACTAGTAAGAATAATATTTTAATTTATAAATTCATAACTTCTGTCTGAAAATAGGTAATCTATAAAATTCATTGATTCTTAACAGTAAGGAGTGCATATTAATCTTTTAATTACATTTACTTTTATAACTTTTCTTTTTTCTCTATTTTTCTGGTCTTTTTATAAATATGGTGCATATAAAATACTTGAAATATTTGAATCATCATGTTTTTTAATCATCTTGGTTTTGTAGAAGAGTAATGTTTTTAATTATATCGGATGTCGCAAATGAAATTGTGTACGAATGTTTACAAATGTTTAGTAATATATTATACTGATATTACAATAGAAATGGGAATAATAGTAATAATCCCCATATCTATCTCATATCAATCTTTCCCATAAAAAAGGATGAGGCATGAATTTGTTTGTTGTTATGTGCTCACATTTTTATTTTAGTTTCTATTAGTTCAGAGTGAACCACGTGTTTCCGGGCCGGGCGGCGGCGCGCAGCGTACAAACGATTCATTTGTTAGAACTATTAATATTTCTTTATACGAAAGTTTTTTTTAATATAAAATTAAATTTGTGTTTTGGGGATAAAAACGAAAAACAATGGGGTTAGAGCTACGTTAAAAATCTGATGTGAACACCACATGACTTCCTTGTACGCCTATTAAATTACATGTATACATTATTGCTGCACTTCAATTAAACTTATTTTATTTGAAAGTGATATACAATCCTTCAATTCTTTAATAAAAATGGAAAGTTATACAATTGCTAAAATATTTATTAGTTTTTATTAAAATCAAATATTTATACAATTATTAATTCAACAATCTTACCTAAATTATTAGGTAAAAGTCACTTTATAACTCTTTAAATAGGTGTAAGTCTTATACCCAGAAATTATTAACCATCAACAGAATGAAAACAACAAAAAAAGGAGAAAGTTAATAAATTTTATAGCTACATTTATTAAAAGTAGACTGAAACAAATGTATAAATAAAAATAATACGAGTCTAAATAATAACTCAATTAATATTAAATAATCAGATGTTTCACCTCATCTTATGTGGACTCTACATGACTTCCTTGTACGCCTATTAAATTATATATACACTTTTTTAAAAGTACAAAAAATTTTATTTCCTTAATAACTTCTGATTTTTTTCCCGTATTTTTATTTATTGAATTATTATTTACTGTAAAATTCGTTTTACAATCGGAAGTTAACAATTATTAATAAATCAATATATTTAATTTAAAAAATAAAGTTTGAAATAAAGTCTGAATGGAACCGATATGCCTTCTCTATTAAGATTCAAATATTTTATTAATTAAAATTTTATTTGGCTATAACTCTAAAACCAATGAAAATAAGTACCACTTATGATATATCGTTGAAAAGCTCTTAATGAGGGCTTATTATTGCAAAAAAAATAACAAATAACGAAAGAAAAACAACCGAATTCATCCCTTTTCTTTTTTTATAATGAATGTTATCGTTCAATTCTATAGAAATACATTAGTCATCAATATTTTTTAATTTGGATTCAGAGCCTTTTAGTTAGATTGTATAAACACAGAGTTGTTGCGTAGGTGGTTAAGCATTGTTTTATGTAAAAGTGTCTTATTCAACCCGAAAGTTTTCTTACTCTGTTTGTTCTACTATTATTGAATTTCTTATAAGATGTAGTTAAACCGCCTGAAGCTATCATAATGTTTTTTATTTGTAAAGACTCTGTAAGATTCAGTTGTATTCAATTAAATTCTTTACATAAGGAAAATGATAATAATATCTTTGAAATGTTACTCGTATTACATAAAAATTACTGGATTTTTATTGTTTGGAAGTTATGAAGAGCCGTTATTTATGAAAAAGAATTAAAAGCTCTGTAGCGAAACTCGTGAAATAATGTATAACATCAACAATGTATACAATTTTATGAAGAAAAATTATAAACTTAGGAAAATTAGTACATAACAAACATTTAATACTCATTTAAAAATGTGATAAACTGCTGCAGCTTGTAAAATTTCAAGATTATAATTTCAAAAACTCCGAAAAGAAAAGCAGGATCTTCTTAAATTTAATCGTGCTAATTTAGCACACAAAAAAAAAGTATAAACAATTAAACTAGTTAGTGTATTACGCAGTTTTGATCAAGGCGTTGTAAGATAAACAGTTAACGAATTTCACGCAAAACATAATGAACTGCCTGTATTAAATGAATTACGTGAAGAACTTTAAAAATGTATTCAATTTGAATGTGGTTCTAGAACTGGCACTACCAGCTATCCTGAAAGACATAAAGTGGTGTAAAAGTGATGATAATAATAGGAAAGGTTTGATTGAGAAAGACGTCCGATGGAAAAGGATAGAATATTTAAGAAGAATGACCGATTACAGAAAATAAGATTCTTTGATTGTTTATTTGGACGAATCGTATATTCTAATGTCCCATTCGACGATAAAATCGTAATCGGGTGACAGCGTTGCAAGAATAAAAGTGCCGATTAATAAAGGTGATCGGTTAATCATAATCCATGCTGTAGAATAAATGGGGTTCATTCCAAACGCGATGTTAAATTGGAAAACGATTTCAAAAAGCGGTGACTATCACGACAACGTCAACAATAATTTCTTGAAGTGCCCATCTGAAAACTTAATTCTTGATCTTTCGCCCTCCCACCCGTGTCTGTGGTTGTTATCGATAATGAGCTATACCACAGTTAATTTCTAGTGAAGACTCTGAATTCAAATGATAGGAAAAGTGGAATGATTTAATTGATCAGAAAAGATAAATTTAATAATCCCGTTTAATAAAGCTATGTTAAAACCACAATTATATAACGTAATTAAATCACATAGAAATTAAAAAATGAAGAACCATTTTGATGTACTATTAGAAAGAAAACGGGAATTAGGTTCTCCGACTTACACCTTAGCATTCAGATTTAAATCGGATCGAGACTCTTAAAAAATATGTTGCTAGTAATAACACAACATTTTTAATGTCAAATATTAAAAAATTAGCTGAGCATAAGGAATGAAATGAATAGAAATGATAGGAAATCATACTGCGACCATGTAAAAAAAAAAGCTAAAACTGAGCATAAAATGCAACCATTTACCATATCGAAATGACGAATAAATTTATCATACATAGTAAAAGTAACTTTTCCGATGAAGACAGGGAAAGTGAACTTTGATAGGAATTGGACATATAATGAAAATTTCAAATAACTGTTAATAATAATAGTGAAATCAACAATGAAAACAACCGTGAAAAAAAAATTGAAAATTCTAAATAATAAATAATTGCAAATATTTTATAAAAAATGAATTATACAATAATAATTGTACATCTAATTTAGTGTAATTACGGATACAATATGCATTCAAGTACTAGTTAAGATTTTTTTTAAATATACCTAAATTTAAATTAAATACACCTAAATTAAAATTCTTGTTTTGCAATCTTTGTTTATTGAATTATAAATTCTAATTACGTAATAATGAATTATAACTAATTAAACGTGAAAACTGTAATAAATTATTATCGTATTAGATGGGAGTAAATGTTTTCAGGTTCGGTAGTAATTCATTCTCGACCTTCTCTAACTCGAACTTTTATTTTCATTGTATGCACAATACATTATCTAAATAATGATTTTTCTCTGAATTAAATTTCATAGAATGGGATTGGAATTCGAAATCGGCGGTAGAATAGATATATAAATAAGGTTTATCTGAAAGCAACTATTTTTTCTTATGTTGCAACATGCTCTTAGCATCTATTGATGTGGGAGCTGGAAAGAAAAATAACATATCATCCTTCATCAATTTCCTCACTCTTCAATCATAAGCAAGGATTTATAAAAAATATTTTCATTTAAAAACAACGTCTGCAACTTGTATACGAAATCGGATACTCAACTACAACACACACACACACACACACGCACGCACGCACGCACGCACACGCACACACACACATATATATATATATATGAATTATTTTTAATTATTTAAATGTTTTATTTAATCGAATTACGACTGAAATAAATGCAAAAATATAATTATTAAAATAAAAATCTGAAAATTCAAATTTTTACAGTGCATATATAAAAGTTCCCTCTCATCACTGCTATCATATTTACGTAGGTATAATTTAAATAATTGACTTAATTTATTTGTATTCATAGACGATGAGAATAATTCAAAACTTGTAATTACACTGTATTCGTGATAGAGCGCGTATTGCAACGTAATACACACCTACATGTAGATAATATAATCTAAATCGCCACCCACTGCAAATTGAACTCACGGTAATGATAACAGAAACGATGCGATGGCAGCGCTCCCTTAGGGAAAGAGTTACATTACGGATAACCACAGCAAAATGAACAGTTTATATTGAATTGTAAATTTTATAATAAACTTTTTTAAACTTTATTACAACCGTAAATGTGTGTTTGCTGAATAATATGCAGAACCATTATCATACACACACAAGGGCGCGTCCCTGTTTGTATGTATGTGTGCGTGTGTATGTGTTATTTTTACGGTTTATTTTGATTTCTTGTTTTGTTTTAATCTAGTTAAGCATAAACATGAATTGAATAAAACTACTGTGATTTCAAATTTCTTCTTTAAACGCTAAATTAATTATATACAATTTTCTTTATTGCGTGTGAAAAAAAATTTAAATCCCTAGCCAGAATTCAAACCAGAAAATTTTATAGTATATTTCATCCAGTTATAAAAATACACGCACAGGAAACCTAATGGTGACCATAAATTAATATTTGTGGTACATAAAAATATTTAAAAATACAAAATTAATTTAAATCATTTTTTTTTTATATAATTAATTTATTACATACGATCGAAGCTTGTGAATAGTATGAAAATTGAATAAATAGAATTTCATTTAATCATTTAATGAAAAGTTACATGTTTGAACCGTATTTTGAATCCGGAACTTTCCGGATGGAAGAATGAGTTACTCCACCAAAAAAATTAAGTTTCAATTAAGATTAATTCATAAAAACTGTTAATCATTAAAGAACGATAAAACAGGAATAAAAATTGAATCTACCTTTTTTTATTTTTACTTTCTTGTAGGAAGTAAAAGAAGTATTGTGATCGGAAAAAAATTTCGGTTTTCAGATTGAATCCATTTTGACTAGTTTTGACGTGATATCTGATCGTATATCTCCCGTAACTAAAAAACGACTAGCCATAGGAAGTTGAAATTTTGGATTTATAGGACTGTTATAACGTCTTCCCTGTTGATTGCAACTGAATCAAAAATGGGCAGAAAAGCCCAAAATCTAAACAAATTTGGATTTCGGACTTTTTCTTAACTGCAGTTAATAAGCCTTTATTATCAAATAAATATTTGGATCTTACATGGAGGTCAGACTTCATGTACTCGTACATATTTTAATTACTTTTTTTTTTAAGTTTATCGATTTATTAATCGATATACGCAATTGTAAAAAAAATCTCATATGGTATTAGCGAAATAAAATTTTATGTCCTTTTTAAAATATGTACGTGTAATTTAATAGACGTACAAGAAAATTATGTGATGTCCATATCAGATTTGGTGAAACATGTAATTATTTAAAATTGATTGAAAATTATTATTTAGAATGGTATTATTTTTATTTATCCATTTATTAATGTCTACTTGATAATAAATATCGCTATAAAATTTAATAATCTTCTCCTGTTTCTTTTATGTTTTTATTTTGTTGACGGTTACGTAATAGTAATTTAAAAAAAGTATTATTAGATAAATACAAGACTTACATTTATTTATTTAAAGAGTAATAAAGGGACTTTTTTTTCATCCTGATATTTCAGGAAAGATTGTTGAATTAATAATTGTGTAAATATTTAATGTTTAATGTCTAATTTAATATTTAATGAAAACTAATATTTTAGCAATTGTATAACTGTCCACTTTATTAAGTATTGGAGGATCGTGTCTACTTTCAGATTAAGTAAGTTTAAATAAAGTGCAGCTAGCGATGTGTTTATGTAATTTAATAGGCGTACAAGGAAATCATGTACTGTCCACATCAAATTCATTTTTTTTCTTTTTTTTTTAAATTTTGCTTGATTTTAGAATCGTACATTAATCAAAATTTTATAAAATTAATTTTATTATCTTCTAAACATAACAAATACAATTATGAAAATAATCGTAAATTTATCAAACAATTGATTAAATATTTTGTATTTTTTTAGTACATCTATTGGTAAAGACCAATGAAAATTTCTTGAAAATTAAATTTTTTAAATTAAAAAACCTAATTTTAGCACTCAGATTAATAGTAGAAGGAAGAATAAAGAAAAACAAACCAACATACATGGCATTTATAGATTTAG
>JAAAKQ030200286.1:0-11857 GCA_010016005.3 Zanna intricata
ACAATTCGTTCATCTCATCCTCTGAAGATATAACCTAACGGTGGTTCCGGAGGTGAAAAAAAAAAAAAAAAAAAATTTGAATATTTGAATTGTTCCTATTGAAGTCAGTAATTACATTCTAAATTTCCTATAATATATGAAGGTGTTTCTTCCTTTATAAAGTTTATTTTATCATAGCTCCTAAGTAGATGTCCAATAATGAGCTTAGGATCTGAATAATTTTTGTCAATCCATTTTTGTTCGTTGACTGTCTAGCCTACACTACGGATTATGCGTAGTATTTTTATGTACAGTATTTTAGTTTTCAAAAGTCACAAATAAGTGGTTTTGTACATTTACATACTTTGGTAAAACAAACCATGCCTTAGCTGAAAAGAATACATCTTTCAAAATACTTGTTCAATCTTCATACCTTTTTTAACAAAGAAACATTTCACAGAATTACATCATTAAACAAAACTTTGTTATAAGAGATAAAAATATTATTGTCAGAATAGGGATAAATTCCTTAATAAATAAAATATATATATATATGTATATATAGTCAATAAGGGAAGTAATTTTTATTTAATAAATTTTTAATGTGTTTAAAACACTAACATTCAAAATATTTGTTTAATCGATGACAAAGATTAACATTTTTTTTGTATATGTATTAAAAAGATTTGCATCACTAATTATATAAAAATCACATACATGTTTAGGAAGAAATGTTATTTAATCTACAATGATCAGTTATTACAATTGTACAATCACATTTAAAAATATGAATCTAAATGTGATTGTTTATGCTCCTTTTCACTTTCATTTATTAATTGCTTTATGTATTGCATTTAATATTGATCTTTTTAAAAAACGCTTCATCAGATGTTTGAATCTACATCATTCAAACATATTTTCAAAAAATGTTTTGTAGTTAATATTTTTTTCTTTCAGTAGGACAAATTTCATCTTTTTTTTTTTTTACTTTGTTATTCACACTATTTACAAAATATTCAAAGTGATCTACTCTTGAGTGACATTAATAGTTAATTTCTGTTTATAAATATGTATAAAGTTTTAATATGTTTAATTATGTTCAATAAATGTATATTTTCAACTAATAAATAGTGTTTGTATAAAAGTTAGTGGTCTACAGTGTTTTATCTCCATTTATCCTTTAGAAACATTTTCATAAAATGTTATTTTAAAAAATAACCAAAAAAGATTATAAATTATGGAGTTTTTTGTATTGAGTTATCAGAAGTAATGTTAAACTAGGTATGATTGTATATTACAATGATTATAAATTCTGATTTGAATGTAATATAATTTTTAATATAGACTTATAAACTGAGCTAATATAATAAAATAGAGGTCCTGACAATAATTACTTGATATTCCCTAAAAATCAGCTGGAAAAACATTAGTATTTCTTCTTCTCCTTTTTCAATAACCAATTGGTCATTAGTGAATCATTACAAAGTGAAAGGAGAATTCTAATTTTAAAATTCTTTACAAAAATAATTAGATTTTCTCCATTTAGTTTTCCTTTCAGTTCTATATGAAATACTTTTAATTTTAATCTGTTTTTTATGCTGAAAAAAAATATGAACTCAGAAGTTTTCTATCGCCCACCAATTTTGAAAAATTTTTGAATTTTAATTAAAGGATTTTTTTTAATTTTTCAACATATAGTTAGCATTTTAAGCTCCTATATTGTATTTTATTTGATCATTTTTATTGTTTAACTTTTTTAACATAATTTGTAAGCAAATAAATAAACAATACTAGATAAATAAACAATACTAGACACATAATTAAATCATATCATAGTCACATATTATGATGTCATATCTCATACTGAAGAGTGAGCATTCACGGACAAGATTAATCATGTCTGTGCAGGTCAAAACATGTAGCTGAAAACACAACTGTGTTATTTGTAGTAAGCTCTGGATTTAGAAATGAATTAATTTTGTTCAGTCTTATTGCTATCTTAAGTTTGTTAACAGTGCAGTGTCATAATGCCTTGAAATTATGTACACAACGTGGATGCCTTTTGTTATGTATATGGTGAGTTTACCATAAAATCAGATAGAAAAAACATTCCACCTTTAATTAAAAAAGCATACATTTGTACTTTCAGTGTGAAATTGGTGATCAGGATAAGAAATGGGCTTCTCATATAGTATGCACTAATTGTTCTGTATATTTAAGAAGATGGCTGAAAGGTACAAGAAAAGCTTTGCCATTTGGTGCACCTATGGTTTGGCGTGAACCAAAGAATCTTGTAATCGATTGTTTCTTTTGTTTAACAAGTGTGTCTGGAATTTCTAAAAGATCTAAACGTACAGTAAAATAGCCTTCATTACAATCTGCAATCAGGCTTGTACCTCACAGTGTAATTATTTAAGTTCCTGAGCCACCTGTGAATGTATGTTTCAAAAGCAACGATGAAGAATCAGACAGTACTGAAGGAGACAACAATGATTTTGATTTTGAATTATCTTTCAACAATCTTATATCATAAGGTGAATTAAATGACTTGGTTAGGGATTTAAATTTATCAAAAAATCAAACTGAACTGTTAGGATCAAGTCTGCAAGATTGATATTCACTTGAAAAAAATTCAAAAATTTTGGGCTTTCGAAGCCAGCAAAACGAATTTTCTCAATACTTTATTGATGAAAATAATTTGGTTTATTGAACAAATATTGGTGAGCTCACTAAAGACAAGTTCATAAATCTGAGGCCTGGCGCCTTTTCATAGACTCATCCAAGTATAATTTAAAAGTGGTTCTACTACACAACAGTAACAAATAGCCTTCAATACTAATCACTTATGGTATTAATTTGAAAGAGACATACAATGTGATGAAAGACATTCTTGAAAAAATAAATTATCAAAAACATAGCTAGAACATATGTGGTGATTTGAAAGTTACAGCTATTTTCTTAGGCATGCAGTTAGGCTATACTATTTACCCTGTATTTTCTTTGCGAATGGGATAGCGGAGCTAGGGATAAATATTATGTTACCAAAGAGTGGAAAAAACAAGACAACTTAACTAAAAATGGGGAAAATATTATTCATGAGCCCTTAGTTGAACTCAAAAAAAGTATTTTTATCCCCTCTCCTTATGAAGCTAAGACTAATGAAAAATTTTGTAAAACCAATGAAGGATAGTCCCAAATTTTTGTACATAAAGCAGAAATTTCCGAATGTGAAAGAAAGAAAAATTAAAAAAGGAATATTTATTGTTCTCAAACAAGAGAATTGGTCAAAGATCATGTATTTAACTCGATGTTAAATAATGTAGAAAGTGCAGCTTGGGCTTCATTTAAAGACGTTTGTGAAAATTTTCTCAGCAAACAAACATCCAACAGTTACCAAGATTTTGTTATCAACTTCTTACTTCATAGAGCTATAGGATGTAATATGTCTTTGAAAATACATTTCCTTCACTTGCATCTGGATTTTTTCTCAGACAACCTCAGAGACGTAAGTGATGAACACAGTAAACGTTTCCACCAAGATATTTCGGTGATTGAAAGCCACTATAAAGGGAAATGGAATACTAACATGCTAGCGGATTAATGTTTGACACTAATCTGGGCTATGCCTGAGGCTATTTATTAAGAAAAACATCAGCGAAATCATTCCAACACAGGTATATATGGCCATGGAAAATTATAAATTTTACAGATTTTAACTATATTTTCCCTTAATTTCTTTTTAAGCATAATTTATTTAAAATTAAGCGTGACTGAAAAATTGTATTTACAGATCTGTAATGTACACAAAAAAGCAATTCAAGAATTGTATCACACTTAGAGAAACATTAAACAATTTTTTTTTTGTCTTATCAGTGTTGTTAGTGATTAAAATTGTTACAAAAGTACAATTAAAATTTTAATTAAATCAGTTGGAATTGTTTAGTTCACTTATATAATAAAATGTCAAGGGTAGTATCTGTAAAGAAAGATAAATATTAATGTATGTGAACACGTAAATGAAGTTGTAGAATGTAAGAAGTTATCAAGGTTAAAAGATTTATACAGAACTTTTAGGAATGTAGAAGTACATCAGAATAATCAAATAACTTAAATGAAAAGTTATAAATCAAATTAAAGATTTCATAATTTATGATTAAATATTTTGTCATTATTACTAAGTGCTAATAAATATTTCCTTTTTGGGGGTAAATGTCTAATAGTAGTATGTTAATATAGTAGGCATTGTAAAGTTTTAATGAACATTGCATGTTATTTTTAAGACAGCTCTTTCTTCTTTTTTTGGTATAGCCCTATAAGAACTGCACAGTTTTCTCTCGTTTTATCATTTATAATAATGCTGCAAACATTGATATAGACTTTCTTCCTCGTTATTAGTATTATTATTATTATTATTCATCCTTCATCCTTCTTATACTTATTCTTATTTATTTTTAATATCCTGAAGGGGAATATAATAAGACCCTCCTCATCCTCTCATTAGCTCTTCTCCCTAAAGAAATAACAGATAGAAGAAAAGGGAACAATAATAGCAGGGATTACAGAAAAGAAAGTGAAAATATCGCTCAGTAGGCCCACCATGTCATTCTTATTTTCATATACAAATCCTTAAATATTAACATGAAAGAAAATATTATCGGTACATATCAATTTTCTTATTGTTTATATTCAGTGTGTATTTGTATTATGTTGTTGTTACATAATTGTTATTACATTTGTGTGATATTGTAAGTATTGTTATTTTATTTTAAATCTTTGTTTTCAAGATATTGATCATGGAATAAATTCTTGATTTATTTACTGAATATACATTAACATAAAATATTATCTATGGAGTTTTTACTTTCTTTATTGTTATAGTATGTAATATAACGTTGACACCAATGAAAAAAATAATCATTAACTGATCTTTTTTTATTTATTTGTTACATAAGGTTCCTGATAAAAGATATTAACCCTAAAAAATAAAAATTATATTTTAAAAAGGAGCTTATCTAGGAGTTAAAAAATTCTGCATATGTTTGTATATGTGTTCATTTGGATCTGTATTTTGAAAATTAGAAATGATTTAATCTGATATCATGAATTTTCTTGCAACCTATATTTAATCTGATCAAACCAAAATCATTGATCAGTAATGTTCTCCTTTCATCTAGGAAAAGAAGCTCTAAGGGATTTATAAGCAAAGCAGTTGCCTCCTGCTTCCTGTAAGAGCGCTTGAGCTTTCCTCTGGGTAGAATTGTTTTGTCTTACACTGCATTTCATTCAAGATAAAGTAGACATTCTCTCTCACTACCTTTTTTTCCTTATCCTTTATCCCATCTTCTCTATTTTTAGTTCTGTATTGTATATGTAATTTTAACTCTTATACAGTCATTTTGAAGATGTCAGCATCTACAAAATCACTTCATCCTTGATGTAATCTAATGGAGGATGGTGTTTATAAACTAATCCAAAGATATTGAAAATTTTCTTCATTGAAATTTTATTTATTTTTATTTGAAGTCATACTCATTATTTTTTTCTCCTACTTATAACCGTAATAAAATTAAAATTCACCTTTATATCATTTTTCTTTTTGTCTTTCACTTGATCAGTTACAAAATCATGTATAAGTATTAATTATTTTAGTTACATTTTTTAAATTTGAAGTTATTTTTTTTTTTTTTCTATTTTCTGTTTCAGAATCGTATACAACAGTTTCAAGCTGCTGTTAGTAAACTAAGTCAAGAAAACGATTCTTTAAAAAAACAACTGAGAGCTCTTGAAGCAGCGGTTAGTATTTTATACAGTATAATAGTATATTTTTAGTACTAACTGAAAAGAATAGTAAGGTTTACGTAATCACATTATTGTATTACTTTAAAATTGTTTCTTATAAAGGAGTTATTTATTGCATTATAAAAAAAAATTTTTTTTTTTTAAATGATTATATTTTCATTGTGAGTTTATAGATACGTACGGGTATATAGTATATAAGCTAATGTAAAATTACAAGACCTAATTTTTTTTTAATTATAGTTCTACTCAAAATTATATATATATACATTCTCTTTACTGTAGTATTTTCAAACCACATCCAAGGTTATGTGCATGCATGCGCGCATGCATGCGTGCGTGTGTGTGTGTGTGTGTGTGTGTGTGTGTGTGTGTGTGTGCACATGTGTTTATGAGTTACTGCTTTGTGACTTATTCAAATTATGTTTGTATTATTTTAATAGGGAGGTGGTGAAGTTGTTGAAAGATTACGTGAATTGGAACGTGATAATAGTGTTTTGACTCAAGAAGGTGAAGTTCAAAGAAGACAATATGAACAATGTCTTGATGATATTGCTAATCAGGTTGTACGTGCTTTACTTGCTCAGAAGGTAAACAATATTTATTAACACTTTTATTTTATTATATAATGGAACACCAATTATTCAGATTGACTTTTACAAGAATGAGTCCAAATATTGGAAATGAATAAAGGTTTATCACGCATATTCAATATACATTCTAATGTTTAACAAGTATCACACTTAATAAAAAGACAAAAACATAAAAAAATAAAAGTACTCCAGTAAAATTGTTAAGATACTCAGAACATTAATATTCAGATACTCAAATCACAATGTAATAAAAAACAGATACAGTAATACATTATAAAAAAGTCCATTGAGTAGAAATTTGTTAATAAAAGAATCAGAATTTACAAAATTATCTGAAAAAATTAAAATACTTAGAAAAATGTATTAAAGAGAAATTGAAATTGAAAATTAAATTAAATTTAATTTAATGTATTAAAGAGAAATTGGTTAAGGTATGTTATAAAAAAAAAATAATCTTTAAAGTTACAAAATTTGTAACAATTACAGTATGCTTATTAGAATAAAACTTAGTGACAGTAATCCTTCAAACATACCTTTAAAACTAATTCTTCTTTTAAAAACTATTTCTTTATTAAAAATATGTGTAATCTGTACTTACTTTAATGTTGATCTTCATTTATGAGCTGCAAGATCTGTAATCATTTTAAATAAAGATGTGTAACATCACATTCCTTTTGTTGCTCTAACCATGGATGCCCAAGATACAAATCAGTAAATAATTATTTCATAGTTAAAGCTTGACCAATTAATGTGTTTCCACCAGTCTTTTCAGAAGTTAATTTTATAATTAGTTTAACACAGTATGTTTTGTGCTAACGAGTTGCAAAAAGAAATTAAAAACCCAGTAAAAACAAAAATCAATAAAAATAATTTTCTGTTGAAACAAAGCTGTATTGGATTAATATTTAAAATGTTTAAACACTGTATTAATCTTTATTATATCTGATTAATTTTTTAAGTGTAAGGTGTAAGCTCTCCAGATAGTTGGACATCCAGAAAATCAGCATTTTGATAATCAATGTGTATTTATTCAAAGAATGCATTGTTTTATTGTGGCATGTGAATCAAGTTAAATCAAAAAATGAATTAAAACCCTTTAGAAGTGATGGAAATTGTGTGTGTGTTCTATTGGTTATGGAATGGAGGACATATTAACGGTTGAGTAATGTGGTAGCTAAACTAATAACCAGCCAGTATGTTGCATCATTACTCAATAATTCTTAATAATTTTTTTTTTTTACCTCCAGAACCACCATCAGGTTATATCTTCAGAGGATGAGATGAATGAATGAATTGTAGCGTGTGTGAAAAATGCCATGCCTGACCAGGACTCGAACCTGGGACCTCTGGATGAAAGGCTGAGATGCTACCACTCCGCCATGGAGGCCGGAAATTCTTAATAAGAAAACTAATGTTATAATTACAGGAACAAAATTCTATCCAAATAAATGTATAGCTTTTTTCATTAGAAATTGAACTGTCATACAGTCAGTGAAATAAGTAGTTAGGGTTCAGTTATTGCGCACTATTTAGTGGTCAATCTAAATTTTTGGATAGTACCAATTTCCAACTGTAATTAGACCATAAGCATTTTGTAAAATAGTTTATCAATAAAAAAATAAAATAAATTTTGTTACTGAAGATATTTCTTAGTAATTTTTTCACAGATGTTATAATTTCAAGCAGTAGAGTTATCGGTTGAAAACACTAATGTTCAAAAAAAATCTTTTTTGTGTTTGTTCTTCCTGCTAATAAAATGTACATTTTTCTTTTCCTCAGATTATCGATCCGTTATGGTTGTCAAACTGCTTATTGTCAGAAAGAGGGTAGTGTAATTGAATTAGATCTGTCACCAATTTAGGGTTGGTAGGTTGTAACTAAGTGTTAGGTTATTAGACGTCACATTTTTCATAAATTAAATGAATATAAAAGAATTCAACAATATGTGTCAGACTTTATTAAAATGATTATTTCTTAGTATGCATTCCTAACAGAAACATAATATATGTTAATTGATTATGCTATATTATTTCTTGCCTAATTACTATGATTTAGTGTGAGTAGATTAGACAAAACATTAAAAAAAATTAGGTAATTTATCAGTTTACATAGAAATATCATTAATATTAACTTTTTATTTATTCTAAAAATTAATTATAATGCTTTGTTGTTTACTACAAACATTACAAATTATTTCTTACAACATAAAGACAAGTCTTTCAGCTTTATTTTTATATTCATGCCATAGTAATTCACAAAACCGGATGCCGGCCTCCATAGCCAAGTGGTAGCGTCTCGGCTTTTCATCTGGAGGTCCCGGGTTCAAATCCCGGTCAGTCATGGCATTTTTCACACACGCTACAATTCGTTCATCTCATCCTCTGAAGATATAACCTAATGGTGGTTCCGAAGGTAAAAAAAAAAAAAAAAAATGCTTTTAGAATTACGTACTTGGAAACATTTTTGGTTATCTTTGTGGCCATTTTCAGTGACTTGTGCTACTTGTGTTTTTTAAAACTGTCATCAACTAATGTTACTACTGGTAATTTTTTTCTTTTTTTTTTTAGGTAGATTTCATAAAAAAAAAAAAGCTATTATATGGGTACCATGATTTGAATTCTGAAAAATTTAGACATTTCTTCACATTCCACATCCCCCAAACCCCAAAACCACTACCACTTCAAAATTTTATATATATATTTCACTTTCTTCTGGACACAATAACCATCATAATTTTTCACCAATCACTTTCAAATTGATATATAAAATATAGTGACCCAAAATCTCGATTCAGTTTGTAAATAAGCAAATTCAGACCATAGGAGTGGAAATGCGGTGAGCTTCTTCAAAAAAACTAAATATTGCTGTAACTTTCTTATTAAGTAAAATATCAAATTCCTTTAAAGTTCCTACTATTCTTTGGATAAGACTCTAAAACTTATCTAAGTAAAGTTTTTTGATATCACCAACCATTGGACCACGGGGTGGAAAAAAGATAGGATTTTGAAGACAAAATAAAATCATACCTCCCGTAATAGGCACAGCATCGAATCGGTTTAAAGTGATTGTTACTCCTCTAAACACTACCTAAAACTTTTGTCTGAACAATCTTTGATATAACCAACACTTATGGCAAGGGATGACCAAAATGTTGCTGGAATTGTAAGAAAATGGGGCTTGTCGTATGCTAAATATGCAAAACTTTTTTTCACATCCAACCATTGTCATATTGAGTAAATTTGAATTTTTTCTTATCTTTAAGTTGGGAATCTTTTTTATCCCCCAACTCAGCACTGGTAAAATCTACCACTGCCTTCCAGCGTGCTGAAAGGGAATTTTTTAATATGGCAGTCAAGTATTAAGATTGTGCTCAAAGAAAAGTTAGAATTGAATTATGTCTGTGTATTTAATATATTGATACTGTGTATTTATACATTTCATTATATATATGTGAATTAAGATGTAATTCTTTCTTATATATGTATAGAACAATTATTAAGGTGTTGTCAGTGATAATGTTTTTGTGATTATTGTCTATAAGGTGGTTACCAGATGTTGATTCTTTCCTTGTTAAATAATAAATCTTTATTCTAATAAGAACATAGTAATATGATTATCAAAATGTCCTCCATTTATAACTACACAGACATCAATATGATTCTCCATAGCAGCACTTTTTTAATAGTTGAACCTCTGATGTGGATTATATTAACTTAAGTGTTCAGTTTGAGTTGACTAATTGTGTGAGGATTATTTCTGAACACTTTCTTTAATAATCCCAAGAAAATAATTTGTGAGAGATAAATCTGGCAATGTAGGCAGCCATAGACCACAGAAAATTACTTTCTCCACAAAAAGTTCATGTAGCATCAACATTATGCAATATGCTGCAAGGGCTGTTGCTGTCTTGCTGCAACCAGTAAATTGTGTTCATCTTTTCTAGCAGCACTATGAATACAAGATGATGAGTTGATTGTAGTCAGTTACAATCAACTGTTAGTTTTCAGATGTTACTGTTTCCTTGAAAAATATTGACCCACCTTCTTTATACTCTTCTTAGAAGTTCCATACCAAAAAATGTATGTAGTCTCTTGGAAAATATGAGGGATCTATGCACTCCACTAACTTGGCTGTTCACATTACCACTTAGATGAAAGCACGCCTCACAGCAGACATAATTTTAAATTCTTTGTGGCTTTGTGGTCACTCCCATATTGAATTCCAATTTGCTGAGATAGCTTTCTTCTTGAATTTTGAGGTAATCGTTGTTCAAGGATACACAGAAACATTTGTTGCAAGATTTGTCATTTAAAACTGTTGGCCATTTAGACCGTTTTCATTTGCCTACACTATCAGTTTTCTAAAACAGCAACTCTGCTTGAAATTGTTGACTTTTTGGGTATGTTTGAGGAAAAACTACAACAAAGTCTTCCTCGCACTTTGAAAACAAATGTGATTTAAAATAACTCAAGAATAAATGCATGTTGGGACTATGTAAACATATGACAGTCTTTTTATAGCAAGCCTCCCAGTAAGATAAAACAAGGAAGATTATTTTATTGTAATGTATATATTACTGCTTGTTTGACAAGGTCAAGCTTTACCAACCCACCCATTAGTACCAATCTCTCACTTCAGTGGATTAATGAATTCAGAATTGCATAACTCTTCGCTCACCTGTAAAATGAATTGCCGGTAGCATTTTAGCAGAAAAATAATAAAGAAAAAAGTTGAGATAAATAATTTTTAGATTAGAATAAGCTTGAGTTAATAAGCTTCTATTTTCTAGAGATAAACTTATTTTAAATTATTGTTTTCTGTAATATGTTTATATATACTGCATAAATTAAGCAACTTTATGAAGTCTCAAATCTGGCTAGGACATCACCCCAGTTTTATCAAACTACCCCAACTTAGCACCTGAAAATGTGTGTAATGTAATAGAACATTATTAAAGCCACAGGAACAAGGTCAAATTAAAAAACTCAGTTCAGTTTTCCTATGGGCTGTTAGTATTTATTAATTGTTAATGACTTTATTGCTTATTGTATTTTAAATAAGTGCATCTTTTATGAATGGAACATCAGTAATTTATTGGTATTGTTTAGTATTAATACAGATCTTGAGTGTTCAAGACAAACAAAATATTTATGAGCCCATGATCTTATTTCTACCCTAATTCTATGAAACTACATATTATAAATTAATCTCTCTGTTTATGGTTTATATTGTAAGTTGTATTGTTTTTATTTTGCAGGGACTGAGAGAAGAAATTGGTGGACTTCACAGAAGAATTAAAGAACTGGAAACACAGAACAGAGCGCTTAGTTCTCTGTTATTGCAACAGTTGCATTGTGCTCCATGTACTTCCCTACAAGACAGCTCCAAATCAACCAAAGCCACTGTGGTCAGCTCTCTCTCTCTCTCTCTCTCTCTCTCTCTCTCTCTCTCTCCCTCTCTCCCTCCCCCCCCCCCCCCCCCCCCCCCCC
>JAAAKQ030200297.1:0-11857 GCA_010016005.3 Zanna intricata
TGGTCGCTACGGCTCCATGTCCAGTGCCCACTTAGCTGTATGCTAGGTCAGGACGGCTAGCGTTCTGGTTTCGAGCCCTAAACACCCTGCGAAGACCCCTGCAGGGCTTCCGTCAATGCATTCCTTCATCGTTGTTTAAAAAAAAAAAAAAAAAAAAAAAAAAAAGATTCACATACTGTAACAGATCCACACCCATTCTTTATAGGGATTAATGACTAAACTTAGTTTTTAAGTCTATGTAGTTGTTCCTAAACCAAAAAAAACTAATACAAATGAGACTAGAGTATTTTAAGTACTATCTTATGCTTTGAACATTTCTTTTTCATTTTTAACTTTACGAAACACATTGAAAAAATCTGAAGTGACACCACATTAAAATGTGTAATTTGCAATTTTCAATTAACATTAAATAATCAGATGTTTCACCAAATCTATTACAAATACACAGAGGAAATAATGCCTATTAAATTACACATACACGTTTTTAGAAGTCCATAAAATTTTATTTTACTTATAACCTCTGATTTTTATTCATATTTTTTTTATGGTTATTTTTTAATTATTAATTATAAATTTTTTTTACAATTATGGATTAATAAATCAATATATCAAAATTAAAAAAAAAAAAATAAAAAAAAAGAGGTGAAGTACCTGATTCGAACCGATGTACCCTTCCTTCTAAGATCCAAATATTTTATTAAAATTTTTTTATAACTCTGGAACCAATGAAAGTAAGTACCAGTTATGATCAGTTATCGTTGAAAAGCTCTCAACGAGGACTTATTACCGCAGTTAAAAAAAATAGTCCAAAATACAATTTTTTTGGGGGATTTTTGATTTTTTTGAACACTTTTGGTTCATTCGATTGTAATGAAAAGGGGAGGTTCCCAACCAGTTGTTACAACAGTTCTAAATCCAAAACTTCAACATTCTACAGCTAATTGTTTTTGAGTTATTAGAGATATGTACGTACAGACGTCATGCCGAAACTAGTCAAAATAGATTCAGGAATGGTCAAAATGGATATTTCCATTGAAATCTGAAAACCGAAATTTTTTGCGATCACAATATTTTCTTTACTTTGTACAAGGAAGTAAAAAGCAATAAATATAATTTATTGTACTTACAAAATTTCAGAAAGATTGTAGGGAAAATGTGAATAATATGATATTGTATATTCAGTTTTAGTTTTTGATTGAACATGCATAACTAATGCTATTATTTAGTTTCTATTATTAATACTGCTGCAAAGATTTTCAAAGCATTAACCACATCGCTGTGGTTGAGACTAATTGCACGTCAGTTACATTAATATGTATGTAGGTTAATAACTGTGCCCAATGTAATGCAATCCTTTGTATCAACAATTTGAGGGGGAAATCCATTTGTTTTTTTTTTAAACTTAGTACTGTATTAGTGTTAGTTTAGTTTCTGTTAATTGAAGGATATATATAGGGATGATACATTATATTTTAGACATATTAAAATATTTACATTCCAGTACATTTGGAAGCATCTAAGTTCAGTGCAGAGGAGGCATCTAAGTTCTAATCTTTACATAATTTTTGTGTAAGTTTTACTCGTACTTACATTAGATTGGTTTCATCCTGTTCTCTTAAGTTCTATGCTAATTTTGTTCGAAAATATTTCCATTATCCAATATTATATTCACAGTTATCTGCTTTATATACTTGCAAACTGTATTTTTGTAATTTGTTTCTTCCCTTTTTTACCAAATTAACTAAACTTTGATAATTTAATATTTGGCCTACCAACCTAGTTTTACGCTGCAAATTTTTTTCCTTTTCCATTTCGTTTTATCCTTTTTCATTTATAATGTCACAACCTATCATAATTCAACAATTAACAATAATATTTCATTTCAGTGGTCTCCATTTTCTTCTCTTTTTTTTATCGTTCGCTACAATAAAGCGACTATGTATATGTTTATTTCTGTAGTTTACTATTTAAATTTTTCTCATATTGTGTGTTCATAACCTATTTAAAAAAAAGAAAATAATATAATGGCTGTCGCTATCAGCCTATCCATTCGAAGTTCTCAAAGTTGAGGTTGTTTAAACTTCTTTGTGGCTTTTCACAAGGAATAGTCCTTTCTGCTAAGATTTTCTACAGCACCCTTGAACGTCTTTTTTTACTGATTTTAACAGCCTCTTCAACCTGAGAGTAGTAGTGTTCATGGATATTCTTTGTCATGTCATGTCGGTAACGCTACTTAAAGTTATTCTTGGTATGTCCATACCAGCCACGCATATATTGTACTATCCCAGGATCTCCTTGGTGTTTCAAACCTAATACTAGAATTGGAAATGTTTTTCAAATCGAATATTTCTTTGTTTTTTCCTGCGATACTGCGGTAACAGTTTCTACGTTAACGTCCTCTGATGGTGCGTTGACTATGCTCCGAACCTTTTTTCGTTGATCTTCAATGTCTTCCGTGATCACGTTCATTAGAACTCAGTAGTGTAAATTATTTAGCAATACCCGAAATCCACTTTCATTTTTTCTCGTGAAAGTGAGTCCTATAAGTTGAGCTACCGGATGACTTTAACAATTCGTTTGTAAATATCAATGTTTTTCGAAATTATTCACAGCTGTTTATTATTAATTTTATGCATATTGAAGTTGGATTTGTCAACTATTTCTATAATGTTTTATAATGTCAGTAATATCAAATAGAATTATTAGTGGGGGTTTAATATCTCCTGTTTGATTTGTGTGCTAGATTCTACCATCAGTAGGTGTTCGTATCGATTATAAATGTATAGATTTTTTTTTGTGTAAATCTCCGTGTATAGTGGATAATTTTTCTTTTCTTTTGAGGATATCGTTTTTGGCAACTTTCCACAATGTTTTACAATGTGTAAAATAAAATTGTGTCTTCTAACTCCGTAAAATTAAAAAAAAAAATTTTGTGATTACTAAAAGAATAAAATTTCAGAATATTTTTTTCGTTTTAATTATTCATATATAATAATTATTTAATACTTGTTTTTCATGAATATTTAAAGAGATGCTAATATAAAATTTTATTTAAAATCATGTGTCGGAAAGATTGAATGTTAATAAACGTATCGACTGATTGATGAATATTCATTAGTTTGTTAAGCTTTAGTTCATAAATATGTAATGAACAAATAGACCGAATTAATTATACGTTTTGCGCATATTCTGTTTAATGAATTTAATGAAAATCCCGATTCCGGTCTTTTTCTATTTGAGAAAATTTTTGGTGTACAACATATAAAAAAGAATAAAATAAAAAAGTAGGAATCGGTTTATACAGAAGAAAATAGGAATATATATATTATTATAATAAAACGTTTTAATTATAATAGAACCTTTGTCACTGGTGAATCACCTACAGCTGTTTTATTCACTTTGAGGTGAAGGATCAACATTGCCTTTTTTATAAATATGAATAACCATTGTGACTGGTTTCTTCATTCATCCTCTGAAGTAATACCTTTCGGTAGTTCCGGATGATAAAAAGAAAAAGAGAGAGGGTAGAATATTATCAAACAGATAACCGATTTTAAAAACACAATTTATAAAAAAAAAAACATTGTAATATTTTTTGTAAGCATGTTTGATGACCGTAATACATAATAACAAATGTATATTACTTAACATGAGTTATACTTTAAAAAATAACGAAGAAAATCTCAAGAAAATAGAATAAAATTCAACGTCAGATTTACTTGGAGAAAGTGATGGGTGAATTAGGGTGATGGGTGAATTACCTGTTTGTTACCTTCTTCATTGGATATACTGATCACCTGATTTCACCTTTTATTGCAAATTGGCAAAAAAATCATCTTGTAAAATAAAAACTAATTAAAAGGAAATGTATAAGTTCTTAAAACATCTTGGTTTATTTATTTTTTTTTTTTTTGAGATATTTGCAAAAACTAGATTTTTCCCCTCTTCCTCATCAGTAAACGAATTGGCGCTAGTAATTCTTGTAAGTAAATCAAATAAATATCTGTACCGATTTTCACATCTCCACTTATTTTATTAACTTTTTAAGAACTTAAAGTTATTTTTGCCATAGGAAAGATTATAACGGTAATTTTGATATTTTTACTTCCTCGTACGAAGTAATGGAAGTATTGTGATCGCAAAAAATTTCCGTTTTCAGATTTCAATAGAAGTATTCATTTTGACCATCGCTGAATTCACTTTGACTAGTTTCCGTATGACGTCTGTACGTAAGTATCTCGCATAACTAAAATCGTTAGCGGCAGGATGTTGAAAGTTTGGATTAGGAATGTTGTACACCTCTAGTTGTGCACCTCCCCTTTTGATTGCAATCGAATGAACCAAAGTATCTAAAAAAAAAAAGCCCAAAATTCAGAAAAATTTGAATTTTTGAGTTTTTCTTAACTACAGCAATAAGCCCTCATTGAGAGCTTTTCAACGATATATCATAAGTGGTACTTATTTTCATTTGTTCCAGAGTTATAACCAAATTAAATTTTTATTTAATGAAAATTTGGATCTTTCAAGGAGAGTGCATATCAGTTCGAATCAGACTTCATTTACTTTTTTTTTAATTTAAATATATGTAGTTGTTAATAAATTATTAATCTCAGAATGTAAAAAACAATTACGATAAATAATTCAATAATAACAAACAAAAAATGAAAAAAATCAAAAGTTATCAGTAAAATAAAATTTTATGTCCTTTTCAATTAAAAAAAAAAAAGAAAAAGAAAAAAAGTGTATATTTAATTTAATAGGCGTACAAGGAAGTCATGTGATGTCCACATCAGATTTGTTATGTAAAGCGTTAATAAATCTTATCGCTCTCAACCTTATTTGTCAGACACTACATTGAATAAATATACCGAAGGATCTATCAATCAATCAATCACAATTAAATTACAACTTATATTAATGGTATAGACTATATTGTAAAAGCTTGCGATTCAGTTTTATGCAAATACATTTACTCCGCGTAAATTTGTATACATGTTCCATCTTCGAACGAAAGATTCAATTATTTGATGGATGGCCGCATCACCACGTCATGATTCACCTATCATTTTATAGATTCTATACTAGTATCGGTGTACTGTATTAAAGAACATGTATTGAAAAATAATAGTCAAATTCAATTTATCTGGTCAAAATTATGTTTGTTTACAGTAAAAACCATTTAAACTTGATTTTTATTTACTTATTTATTTATTCATTTGAATAACGAAGGTAAAAATTGAAAATATGTAACGGACATGTAAAACAATTTTTTTTTTTCTCAATAACCAGTATACTTATAATCGACTCCCCAAGTGGAGCCATAAGTATATCGCTTACCGAGGAGTACGATAGGGGGTTTCTAAGAAACTCCCAAAATAAGTAAATCACAAAAATAGTTACATGTAATCCTTCTAGTCCAACAAGAGATTTCAAGTCTAAACGTAAATCTTAAAAATGTTTATATCAATACCTCATAATCCACAGAAACCAAATATTAATAACGAAGAACAAAAATAAAAAATAAAAATACAAAGGGAAAAAAGTCCCTTTCGGCAGGCCGGAAGGCGGAGGTAGATTTCACCGGTGCTAAGTGGGGGATAAAAAAAATTTCCACCACCTTAAAGTTAAAATCAAATTTACTTATAACGATCATAATTGCATGTGAAAAAATTTCACATGTTAAGCAAACGATAAACCCCGTATTCTTACAATTCCAGCAGCATTTTGATCATCCCTTGCTGTAAAGATTTTCCTATCAAAACTTATTTCAGAAAAACGTCTTACGGATTGTTTGGAGAACTAACGACCATTTTAAACCGATTCGATATTGTGCCTATTAAGGAAGGTATGATTTTTTTTGTCTTCGAAATCCAATTTTTTCCACCACCTGGGCCAACGGTTCTGATATAAAAAAATTATTACTTAGATAAATTTTAGGCCCTTATCCGAAGAATAGTAATAAATTTAAATTAATTCGATATTTTATTTATTAACAAACTTATAGCAATATTTTTTTTCGGAAAAGCCCCCCATTTCCATCCCCCAAGTCTGATTTTGTCCATTAACGAACTCGACCGAGATTTTGGACCGTTTAATTTATGTATCAATTAGAAAGTGATTAGCGAAAAATTACGGCAGTTATTCTGTCAACAAGAAAGTAAGGTGTATAAATATGTATAAAACTTTTAAACTGATGGTGGTTTTGTGGTCTGAGGGATGTGAAACGCGAAGATATGTCGAAATTTTCCAAAGTTGAATCATGGCACCCATTACAATTAAGATAGCTTTCTTATGAAATCTACTTAATAAAAACAATGCCAAAAGATTTGACGATGTCAAATTTCAATCTGTCATGCAATAGTCCCTAATTCGAGCACATGGAGACGTTTCAACCGTCCCTGCGTTTCGACATCCCTGCTGTTATCTAGTATATTAATTGCAAGGTTGACGTAATTTTCAAGTCGTTGCTGGTATTTAACGCTGCGCTGCCACGCAACCTCACGAACCGACGGAAGCTGAATATTTCTGAATTTCATCATTCCACGTGAACCATGGTGCCTCAGCAATTCCTTCGTTGCTTTGTTTTGGAAGCGTGTCGCTTCCAAACTAGCGCAACGCTTCTAGAAGCAGCACGCGTTGCTTTTAGTATTAATAAAAAAAAAAAAATATGTTTAAAAAAAATATATATATTTGAATAACTTCCAATGGCAAACCAAAATAAAATAATGAAATCCTTTTCCTTATTATTAAAATACGAAAAACCAGTAGTTGTTTACTTTCACAAACCAAGAAATGATATTAATTGATTTAAATGCCGTACTATCATCTATAAATACGTATGATGTCAATTGATGTCTAATGGCAGTTTTATACGGAAAAAATATCTCACAAAGACAAATATATCATTTGCATAAAAGAAAAAAAATCATTGTTATAAACCAGACAATGAAATCCTATCCCACCGGGCTGATCTAGTTAACGCCACATCGTAAATCAGCTGATTTCGAAGTCGAGAGTTCTAAGGTTCAAATTCTAGTAAACGTAACTACTTTTCTACGGATTTGAATACTAGATCGTGGATACCGGCGTTCTTTGGTGGTTGGATTTTAATTAACCACACTTCTCAGGAGTGGTCGACCTGAGATTGTACAAGACAAGATCATATACATGTATCACATACTCACATTACATTCATATACACATCATATACGCGTATTCATATATCACATTCACATTCATATATATCATTCTCATTCATCCTCTGAAGGACTACCTCTGTTTAGTCTTTCTATTCTAGTCTTTCTGTTTAGCCTCTAGAACAGAAAAAGAAAAAAGAGGCTGTAAAATCCTGTAGAAGAGCAATACGGGAAAAAAAATTCTACGTATAAAAGAGAAATGTAGAAACACAAAAAATTGTACGAATAATTAAGCTTTCATTTTAACATTACAATTTTCAGTTATTAAATTTGAAAAAAATTTCAAATATTACCAATATTCTAGTGCCAAACGAATTACTGGTACCTAGTGTTTGTGGATGGTCCTATACAAATATCACGTACTGTTTTTATTGTAAAATAAGTTACAATTTATTGATCAATTCAACCAAATAAAAATAATATATCGAACTGGTTGCGGCAACATAATTTGCTGATTTGAATTAGGAGCCGGGAAGCGAGGTTTGGCCTTTAACGAATATGGATAGCTTCATTCGAATGGGTGGTTTGGGAAGTTTTTCTTCCTCCTTTTTCAGTACCGAGAGTGCGGTGGACGAAGAATAACGCGCGATTGTCGTAGAGGCCATTTTTCTAATGATCGCTCGATCGTCGCCACGCAGCGACCATTCCGCGCACACTTCAAGATTGCCACACAAGCTAGTTTTCCTGGTCGGTAATCGATTGTTACGTGGGCAAACACATTCAGGAGAGCTGGAAGTATTGAAAAGAGAAGATCAAGGGAACTTTCCATGAGATCACCTCAAAGCATTGCGGCGGTAAAGCAGCCTTTTTTGCGATCTCCTCAGCGATCGGCACGCAAGCATGCAACTGCCCTTTTTTTTGCGAAGGCTTAACGAAATGGATATTGGGAATCTGTGGTTTCAGCAGGATGGAGCCACGGCCCACACGACGCGAACTGCAATCCGTGTTTTGCAGGAAAACTCTCTGATCTCTTTGAGGGACGATCTTTAATGGACCGTGCGCTCATTTAGCCCCTTGTGACTATTATTTACGGAGGTATCTAAAATCCATCGTGACCACCGATCGTTCAAGGACTATGCTGAACTGAAGGAGAGTATTCGCCAAGCAATAACCAATATAACCCTTGTACTGGAAAGAGACGATAGATATTTCCGAATTATGGTAAATCAGTGTATCGCCAATGGGGAGTGCTACTTCTTGGATCCAATTTCCGAAACAGTGTAAAATTTAATTTCCAACGTAGTAACGTATGGTAAAAAAATTATTACAATGATACCTATTATATCTTTGTTTTTATTGACCCTTTAAATCAGATAATTAAACTGCCGCACCCTTCGTAATATGTTATTATTAATAACACGTTAAATAATAATATGTTATTATTAGTTATCATATAATTACATGACGAATATTTTATTAGGTGGGATATTTTTCGTAGAATAATATGTGAAAATAATAAAGATATATTCCAATCTTCACTTGCAACAAAATCGACTATACTCTTCATAAAACTACCTCCCTCAAGGATAACAAAAATAGAACAATGCTGCTCCCTTGTCTGGATGAATACTTGTCTGGTTACAATGTGGTCTGTGCATGCACGAGTTTATAAAAGCGTTAAAGACGTTCTTGCTGCGTGCGTCTGTGGTTATCTAGCTGTGCTGGTGTTTGACGTAATAACAGGCTTAAGACAATAAAAGAGGTAACCTCTTTTATTGTCTTCATAATAACGATATCAGAAACAGAACTATGAAAAAGTAGTCTGCTTGTTCGCTTAGAAATTTTATAACAAACTTCATTTTGACAACTTTATTGTTAAAAACTAAATTAATTTTTATCTTTAAAATTATTTTGCGAATTATATTCAAATTTTGTATATGAATAAACTAAAGACGAGGAAGTGACAAATGCTCAAGCTCAAGGCAAGAATTGATTGTGAATCTTTCTGATGACCAGTCCGTTATTATACTAATTAATACATAATAAACTTGTAAAATTGAATGTCTTAAGTAAGAAATCCTGTAACCCTGCCGACCTAGGTTAATGAAGTGGTAACAACTCTGCCTTTTGAACAGAAGTTTCTGAGTCACAATTTCGGCCAAATTTCCTATTTTTTCTTGAGCAACAAATATTAATGTTTTATAAAAAATGTGAAAGACAGATACTGCAGTTTAAAGCCTGACTGTAAGATTTTAATTACAAGACTGGTTTAAATAAGTATCATATATAACATGGCAAAGCCAATAAATAAACTGGCTATTCGTTGAACTAAGTTTATTCATATGAATCTGACGACGCTTGTACATCTCGTGATAAATACAACAAATTAGCGTGTTTTTTACGTGACTATAATACATATATTGGGATTTAGCGATTTTGAAATTGTATATAGTTAATTTTCCTATTTTTTAAATTAAAAATGATTTATAAATGTAATTTTTTTTGTAATTCTACTCAAAAAATAAATATTTAATTACTGCAGTAATGGTTTTGATATCCAATAGTCTGTAATAGCGGTTATGACAAAAAATAATTATTAACACCCGCGGAAAGGACTACATAAGTCTTTTTTTCTAAGGTTGTTTTTTGTAGACGGTACAAAACATAATTGTACGTACAAGAGATGAGTAACGATGGAAATATTGTGACACTTTTTTAGAATTAATCTGATCGCGAAAAATTTCGGTTTTCAGATTTCAACGGAAATATCCATTTTGACCATCCCTGAATCCATTTTGACTAGTTTTGGCGCCAAAACTAGTCAAAATGGATTCAGTACGTGCCTAAATGGATTCTGTACGCATAACTAAGAACGATTAGCTGTAGAATGTTTAAGTTTTGGTTTTAGGACTGTTGCAACATTTAATTGTGCACCTCTCTTTTGATTCCAATCGTCTTCATCGAAAATGTCAAAAAAGTCAAAATTCCAAAAAAATGTTAATTTCTTCGATAACCCATCTTGTTACTACACACTAGCTGTTGTCCCTTCATCTAAAGTTTGTAAAACATTAATTATTTTAGCTGACAACCCTAAAAACACGATAGTTTATAAAAATAGCCTTCTATAGATTGAATCAAATGCGGCGGGAAAAACTGTAAATAAACTATGAGCCATTCCTTTCTTCTCTGAAACCTTTAATTCAACGATTCACAACAAAACAATAATATTGTCAACGGTAGAATATTCCTTCCGGAAGCCAGCCTGAGTTCCAGGTTTGTTTTAAACTAGCCTGGAATAGTCTAGCCTGAAATCCTGAGTTCATTTCTTTGAACCCACATATTAATCCTTTTTAACAATTGTTTCCATAAAAGAGATTACCTCTGTAATTTTTACTTCCTCGTACGAAGTAAAGGAAGTATTATGATCGCGAATAATTTCGATTTCCAGGTTTCAACGGAAATATCGATTTTGACTATCCCTGAATCCATTTTTTCTAATTTCAGCGTGAAGTCTGTACGTATGTACGGATCTCGCATAAGAACGATTAGCCGTAGAATGTTTAAATTTTGAATTTAGATCTATTGTAACATCTAGTTATGCACCTTCCCTTTTGATTGCAATCGATTGGATCATCATCATCATCATGCAATCGACTTTATTTTTTTTTTTTTTAACATTTTATGTTTTTAATTTTAATATATTGATTTATTAGCAATTATTAACGTGTGATTGTAAAAAAAAATTTACAATGGATAATAATTCAATAAAAAAAGTATGAAAATATCAGTAGTTATTAGTGAAATAAAATTTAATGTACTTTTGAAAATGTGTAATTTAAATTGGGTACAAGAAAGTAATGTGGAGTCCACATTAGATTTTTTAATTTCTAAAAGTAATGTGTGGTGGTTTCTTTTTAAGTATTTTTTTGCTCAACTTAAGTATACAAATTGAGCATTTAAAAGAAATTATATTTTTTCTATAAATGCGTTTTGAACATTTTTAAAAACGAACTACGTATTAAGTTACTGCATACCTTATTAGTTTATTATAGCCTGATATCATTTGATATCGTAAAGCATTTTCGGACAAGAAATTTAATAATGTAATCGGAAAGTTTAAATATAAAGAAATAAATACAACTCACGCTTGTGTTAGCTGTCTTGGGCAAACTCTTTACGTTGTTTCTGTAAGTCCCTTTCCATATTTTTATCAAGACCCAATTATGTTGCCTTTGTTTCTTAGATATTAGATTTTGTCGAACGTTCTGAATTTTTTTAGTCTCAAAATTGACAGAAGTAAAAGATGATATTATTATTATTATATATATTTTTTTTTTTTTGAGGGGGAAGTTAGGTTTTATTATTTTAATAAAACCTTTTAATAATTTCTTTATTACACTAAACCATCAATTTAGTTTTATAAGTAAGGTATATTAGTAGAATTAAGATATAATTATAAAAGATTATAATTAAAATATAAAGTAAATTAAGTAAAACCTAGCAGCTTTAGTAAAACATAAATTTTTATGCAATAAAATTTACTGTTGCCGTTAAAATAGTCCACACAGAACAGCTTTATTATAAGGAGAATTTGTGCTATACAACTCGCTGTACGACCTTGTCTTATGGAAATGTCACTTTTACGTAGGGCTTACAATACCGGGATTCCGGGATCCCGAATACCGGAATCCCGGACGATTTTTGTCCGTTATTAAAAACCG
>JAAAKQ030200308.1:0-11857 GCA_010016005.3 Zanna intricata
ACTACACTTCATTCACTTACATCCATACATATCATCCTCTGAAGTAACAACTTACGGTGTCTATTTGTGTATGTGTGGTGTCTCTCTCTATCTTACAATAAAGATTTTTTTGTCTCTCTCTCTCTCCCTCTCTACCTATATATATATATTTATATATATATATTTGTGTGAGTGTCACTAATACACTTCCCTCTCTCTTTTTCTGTTTGAGTGTCTATCCTACGTTAAAAATCGGCTTGTCTGTCTATCTCTCACTATTTCTCTCTCACTCACTCTCTCTCGCTCTCTCTCTCTCTCTCTCTTTCTATTTCACGTTAAAGGTATGCGTAGGTTAGTTACTGTAGTTACGATTATTCTAAGCCCACCGGGTAGGTCTAGTGGTTAACTCGTCATCGCAAATTAGTTGATTTGAAAATCGAGAGTTATAACGTTCAAATTCTAGTAAAGGCAGTTACTTTTATACGGATTTGAATACTAGATCCTTGATACCGGTGTTCTTTAGTGGTTGGGTTTCAATTAACCGCATTTCTTAGGAGTGGACTTTTTTCTTTTTTTTTGTCCGGAGGTGAAGGAATGCCATTTACGCACGCCACTATGGAGTGGTCGACCTGAGATTGAACAACATTACACTTGTTTTATTACTACATTCATACATATCATCCTCTGGGGTAATACTATACAGTAGTTTCGGAGGTAAAATAAAAAAGAGAGAGCAGCAGATTGATGTTTCATTTGCGGATCATACACGAAGCACCAACTTTCATCCCCAGTTATAATTATTCGGCGAAAATTCGGTTCGCTATCGGCAGTTTCAAAGAATCTTGAGCGTAAGAAAGATGAACCTTTTTTTGTTCTTCGATCAAGAAATGTGAGAAAAAACGGAAGCACACCATTCGGCGGATCATTTTTTTCTCTTTCTCTTTTTTCTGTTTAGTCTTCGGAAGCACCGTAAGGTATTACATCAGAGGATGATATGAATTACATAGGAACTATGTAATATGATATCTAAAAATTGCGTGTACTAAGTTTCACCATCTTTCATCACACCAGTTTCGAGTTATATTCGGTTGCGTACGTTGTGTTCATTTGGATCTTGTGTAAACTCTTGACATAGAAGAGAGAAGCGCGATAAAATTTTGTGTTCAACTTCAACGTAATATTTCGTTGAAATTTATTCTATTATAACATACAAAATGTGGTTTAAAGACGTTACAGAGTCTTTAAGTGACGAAGAACAAAGCGGGAGGCCGTCAACAATTTTTCACAATTGGCCACTCATAAGCGGTGAGTGGATGTGGCGAGAGCCGCATTGGCGACCGTGTGGGCATTCCTTGATGCAGTTGCAATGTTCAACCGGCATCAGTGTTTATTAAGGGAGGATTCTTACCGCACTACTGTGGAAGGCTGATTTTGGGAAATGGCTGGCCACCAGCCATTATGGCTCTAAGCGCTATAAAAATGTTGGACAGGTACTTGCTGGCATACAGAGACCTAAGCGCGAATTGCTGTCCGTAGTTTTTAGTTTTAATTTTAGTTGACGAAATTTTTTTTTTAAAATAGACAAGTCATATATTTTTACTATAGACGGGGTGCGCCTACCCAATCAGTGTAATGTATGACAAGTAAACGATGAGACATGCAAGCGAGTGATGTTGTGCGCCACACTTAGACCGTTCACGCAATTAGTTTAGCTCCAGTACCTATCAGTTATTGGTCGCTTAAACGTTTCTGAGGCACAGCTGGTCTTCGTGGCACGGACATTCGGTCATATGTTCTAGGGCGACCGAATGGAGTGGTGGCGGGAGAAATTCCAGTAAATCATATAATACTTGTTAGATAATTGTATTATATAGTTCTTTGATTGTCCGAGAAATAGCACTACTTTTATCGATTATAAAAGATTTTGTTCGTGAACTTTTGCAGATGTACTATATAATTTATGAATGTGTGAAAATAGATGTAACTATTAAAAATAAATTTTATATATTCTTTTATTATTTTCTAGGAAAAGGATGTAAAAATTGGCCAAAGGAAGCACCTAAGCGAAAAGGATATAAAAAAATTAAATCTTATGTATGATTGCAATTGTGCGAGTGGTGCAACAAATAATAACTTAGGAAATAAAAAAGGAGAAGACGACGATGAAGATGAGGAAGATGATTACGACCAGCAAATTTACGATATCGTTCCTGATGTAATTTAGCGATATATTTTAACTGTTATATTTTGAACTTAAATTCTTGTACAACCTGTTTGGATTACTTATATAATAAAATGTTATCATTTATTTCTATCTTCCTAATCATTTAACTATCTTTATATTTTCCTAAATCCTTACTTACCTGTTACATATATATATATATATATATATATATTAATCTTTATCTCTCTCTATACAAATTTAACTTTCTACAGTTTAACTTGTTTCTAAGTATATCAAGATAGACGAACAATCGATAATATTTACCTGAATCAAACTGCAACAGTAATAATAATAAAAAAAAACAAGCCATAATAAAAAAAAGGGAATCCCACAAGAATGTTGCATATTCCCGTTTACTTTTTAATATTTACATAGGATTAGAAGTTAATGATATTGAAGAACAATTTAGATTCGGAGAAATAGTGCTAGTTGAAAAGATAAAAATGCTAAGATTTGCTAATGATATAGGAGTTCTAGCAGACAGTAAAAGAGATTTAGAAAAAACGTTGAGTGGAATGGATTAAGTTCTATGTATGAGAATAAAGAAGAACAAAACAAAAGTAATGAAATGTAGTAGATATTACGTAGATGAACCATTAATATAAAAATAGGAAGAAAAAAGATTACAAATGTATTTAGGAAATAGAATTACTAAAGATGGACGAAGCAGGAGCGATATAAAATTCCAAATTACACTGGCAAATCAGAAACATAATTTGCTTATATCAAAAATTAATTTAAAAATCAGGAAAACATTTTTGAAAGTATATGTGTGGAACGTAGCTTTATATGAAGCGAAACTTGGACGATCGGAGTATACCTGAAGAAGAAAAGATTAGAAAACTTTTGAAATGCGTTGCTATTAGAGAATATTAAAAATCAGATGGTTGGATAAAGTGAGAAATAAAGAGGTGTTGAAAGATAAATTGATAAAGAAAGAAGCATTTGGAAAAATATACTTAAAAGAAAAGACAGACTTATAGGTCAAATATTAAAGCATCCTGGAATAGTTGCTTTGATACTGGACGGGGAGGTAAAAGGGAAAATAATTGTGCAGGTAGACAACTAGACCGGCCCAGTGGACTACGTCAAGATGTTTCTAGCCAAAATAACATCCCAGTGTTAGACCATTCGTCTTGTTTGCCCCTGATCTGGTACCATGTAACTTTTATCTATTCCCCAAAATCAAATCTCCATTAATAGTTACATCAATTGAAGATGTGAAAGAAAAAGTGGCATGTGTCATGAGATTGCCAGCACTGTTTCGAAAAATGGAAAATTCACATGTAGCTTTGTAGGAATAGAGAAGTGTGTATATTTATGTATTTATGTATAAATATGTATAAATTTAAAATAAAATATTTTAGATGGTCTGTCTCGTTATTTAATACCCGCACCGTATTACTGGTATGTGAATATGAAAAAACATTTCAACGTCTGAAACTTTTTTTTATATCCGTCCCACGGACCGGACCAGCAGTTTAGAAAAACTCAGTCCAGGGAAGTGTCGTTTCACAGAGAGTCGGACGAGGTCTCTAACGGGCCGCCCTGCCTATCCGTTGTACGTCTGGCATAGCAGGTCGGCCCACAGGTGTAGATCTTTTTCAGTGCCATACCTCTAACATCAGAAGCGGGGTGAGCCAGATTCGGCTATACCGTTTCGGGGCCCCCTCCCATCCCCGGGTCGTGCCTTTTCTTTTACCCACACTAATGGGAAGAGTGCCCATACGGATATGAGGATTCCTATCGGTTCGTATCTTTTACCTATGTGGTTTAATATTTTTTTAATTTATTTATATTTTGACCCAGGAAGCCGGGAGTCCTCGTGCCTCCACACCGCAGTCCATCCACGCAAGCGGTGGCTCCAACCGGTCATCCACGCTTAGCCACCTGCGCTACTGCGAGCGCAGGTAGCTGTTCCTTCACCATGTTATCCTAAAGACTTAATTATGCTTTCCATTCATGGAATTCTCTGTCTTTGAGAATCAGTTGGAGGGTCTGTAGATGTCTTCGGATAAAGCCCATCAGCCCTATAAACGGAGGGGGTGGTGTAGCGGCCCCCTCCGTTCATGTGGTGGAGCGTATTCAGGTGGTGTAGCATAGGGGGAAGACATCTTCCCCCTAAGCTACACCCCTATGGTCCCCCTACAGAGTTGAGATGATAAATATTTCCATCATCCACTTCTCCCATTCTTTTGGGCCTCTGAGCATATATCGTTTCCGAACTAATTCCTCTCATGTTATGGCTTCTCGTGGTGTCGTTATAGCGTGCGCACTGGAAGAAGGTATGGTGCAGGGTGTCCTGTAACCCACAGTACACGCAATTTTGTTGCTGTCTACTGCCGAAGCGGTACAGATATACACCAAAGTCTCCATGGCCAGAGAGGAATTGGGAGAGGTCGTAACCCACCACCCCGTGTCCAATCCGGCTACTGTCTGAGGTTGAGACTACAGGTCCAGGCTGCCATTCTCGTCTCCTCCCAGAATTCTTCGATTTATGTTTTAAGAGCACTGCGGCGTTTTCTAGCAGTATCCCTTCGTAAGTTTTTGTCCATGGTCGAGCTATTGTTTATATTGCGGGAATCCCTGCAAGTATCCCACCGCTGCTCCTGATACCGTACGGTGGGCTTGATGATTATAATCCCAAACCTGCGTTGAATTGATAGCATTTTCTAGTATGCTTCTTCCTGGAGATAGCTGAAAACCACTCGGGTGTTGCGTACAACAAAACAGTAGTTGCAGTCTTCTGTTAGAGGCCCTCGCTCCTCTACTCGCACTCATTAGTCGCCCTAGTATACTATAGCAATTGGTTAGGATTTTTTGGGGTTCGAGTTCTTATCCTCTCGTCCGGAGCCACTTACTGATCACTCTAATGGCTACATTTCCGTCTTTCTCAAGACCTTCTCTGCGTGACTCTACACATAAACCACCAGGCCGTCGGTATACGCTAGCAGGAACACATTTTCTGGCAACGCCATGCTGAGCAACAGGGTCAGCATAGGTTTCAACGTCTAAAACGATATTTCATGAACTTATTTTCAACTACAATAAACGATTTAATAATCGAATAATTTATTTTGATTGGTATCTCATAATTTTGAAAATTTTGTTCTAATTTTTTGGACAAAAAAAGTGGAAGGGAGTTTTGAAGTTTAATATTTTTCATTATATTTTCTTTATTGATTTGTATTTTTTTTATATAAACAAATTAACATTAACAAATAGTATAACAAGAATTAATAACCATTTTTTAAAATATTTAATTTTGAATTAAAAATCGAATGGAGAATTCCAGAAAGATAAAAATTTTGGTGTCCAGAAAGTACCACTACCTCTTCTTTCTTGAGTATTTCCACAACTATACATAATATTTAATTTCATAGCATCTTTATCACTCATCCCAAATCTTTGACCGATTGTTACGCCATCTTCCTATAAATAAAAGAAACAAAAATAGTCCATTAATTAATGGTACGATTCCAAGTTTTATTAATGAATAATAATACAGTAATTTCATTTTACGTCTAATTCAAATATTTGGGTGATTCATTCATTGATAAAATTATCTTAGGATAATAAATAATTTTCCTTTAAAACAAAATTAAACCCCATTATTTGTTCCTTAATAAAATACTAAATTTTTCATAATTAAAAATTTGGATCGTTTTTGGAATTTCCCTTCCCCCCCCACTAAAATAAACCACATAACTTTATAACCAATCAGAAAAAATCGAGGTATTATTGAATATCCAATGAAAAAATTAGTTGGGAATATGCAAGTTTTATTTGGCTATTAATCTGTCTCTTTTTCTGATTAGCCGACAGAACTACTTTAAGATATTACATCAGAGGATGATATGTATGAATGTAAGTGAAGTGTAGTCTTGTACAATCTCAGGTCGACCACTCCTGAGATGTGTCGTTAATTGAAACCCTACCACCAAAGAACATCGATATCCGCGATCTGTATTCAAATCCATACAAGATTAACTATCTTTACTACAATTTCATCCATAGAATTTTAGACTTTGAAATCAGCTCATTTATGATGACTAGTTAACCACTAGATTACCCCGATGGGCTAAGGATGTATACATCTGGGAAGAGTGCAAGATACCAAAAAAAAATCATCAGATACTTGCATTTACAGATTACTCCGTAACAATAGAAGAAATGTACGAGAAGCTATGGAACGATTATAAAATCGCTGCCAAAATGGGATTACAAATATCAGGGAGAAAAGACAATAAATATAAAAGCAAAACAACAATACAAGCATAAAAAATGGCAACATACACAGAGTGAAAAATTCAAATACCTAAGGGAATATTTGGTGTACTGGCATTACTCCGTAACCACCCCATTCGATCACCCGAAAGCATAAGACCGAATGTCTGTGCCACGAAGGACTACTGACCCCACGAACAGTTAAGCGACCACTATCCTATTTAGCTCACTAGAGCTAACCTAATTGCGTTAACAGAATAAATGTGTCGAAAACACCACTCGTGTTCGTGTCGTACCGTTCACTTGTCATATATTAACTAAAAACTGGGTAGGCGCATCCTGTCTATACTAACATATATATGACAGTCATATATATAAAATTTATTCCAAGGAGAGCAATTCGTTGCCGCGCCTTGGTCGCTGAATGCCAGCAAGTACCTGTCTACCATATTTCAGCGCTTGGAACTATAATTAGCTAGTGGCTAGCCCTGTCTCGAGGTTAGCTTCCTACAGTAGCACGGTAGGAGCCTTTTTCCTTAGAAAACTACTAATGCCGATTGAAAAAAGCAATCACATCAAGGAACTCCCACATGGTCCGATCATACGGCTCTTGCTGGTTGTGAGTGGCCAATTTTTCCTTTGACATCTAAGTTTCAGGGTGGCCTGAGTTCTGGCTCCCAAAAGAGCGGAGCAGTCGAACATCATATGTTTCTGTCGACTGGACGTAACCGCAGAGGCACAGCTCATCAGTTGCCAGGCGGAATCTAAACAGATATTGTTTCAAACTGACATGGTTGGTGAGCACCTTGGCTTCAGTTGCCTTTAAAAATGAAGTAAAGATGTACCATCCCCCAAGTCCTGTATAAATATATACAAGGACCTTCCCTTAGTCGTGGTGTGCCATTATTGCTGTCATGCTTCCATCGCGAGGCTCTGACGCTTCCTCCGAAGGGAACAACCGCTTGAAATCTGGATCCAATCATTGTGAATACATAGAGAAATATATATACTACAGCCGGCTGGTCTAGTGGTTAATTCGTCATCGGCTTTTATACTATAATTCGACTATTTATTAACAGATTTAAAAAAATAATATATCATTTTGTTCAAATTAAAATGCTTAATAATTTATCAAATAATATATATATTTGGATTAAAATAATATTTATGAAGATATAATGGATTGAAAAATAATCATGGCCCCCATTTTATAATTTATAAAGATATTTAAATTTTGATTTTTTTCCTAATTTTAAAACTTTATTACAAACACGCTTACCAAGTATTACTGTTATTCCTCCGTCCAAACTTAAGATATCAATTTTTATGTAAAAATATCAAAATGGCGGATAGTGGGTGAAGAAAGGGGAAATTACCATTTTTCCTGAAAATATATCTTTTGTTTAGTTTTACAAGTAAAATCCGAAAAAGTATAGTCAGCGCACCTATTTTGAAACACACTCACTCCTCTCCTCGTACTCACTCAAACTCTCTTTCTCTCTCACTATATATATATATATATATATATATAATAAAAAGTCTTACCAAAGGTGTAATAGTTTCTTTTCCATTTCTTGAAAAAGCATGAGAACTGTAATGCATGACACTGTCATAATCATAACCGACTTGGTAATCTGTAACTCTTGATGGACTGTATTTTTTAAAATTACCTCTCGTTCCTAAGTAAAAAAAGGAAAAATAAATACATATGTTCAAATTAATGTCTATTCAGTTGTTTTAACCAATAATTACACAGCCCCACATACAAAAATAAAAATTTTCGAACCCAGTAATAAAACTTCCGTATCTATAAGATTTTCGGGTCACTGAATCTGAATCCAGGGCTACGTTGTCTGCTTTGGCTCGATTTGGGGTCAAAAATATAAAAAAAAAAAAAAATACAAATGGTTGGCTTGATTTACTTTACAGTAAATCATGCTGAAGCTGAGGTTTTATGACAGTTGACTGTTCTCAAAATAGAAAGTTTTAGAAAACAAATACTAAATATTATATTCTTTCTTACGACAGAGTTTACTTTTAGTTTTGGATGATCTTTGTAATGGATCTCTTTTACGTTTCAGTTCCTTGTCTTTATACTCCTTTTGTAACATTCACCAGAAATCGGCCATCATATTCACGTCTCATCTTCCTTGATATCGTTTCTCCAGTAATATCTTGGAAGAAGCGTTGGTCCTGCTCCTCACTGTAGTAACTCAAATTTTCTAGGAATTCATCAAAATATGCTTATGTAAGAATGCAAATTTAAGTTTATAAGACATCCCATTTTAAACCAGATTTGTAAACCATTTTAGACACTATTTTTTTTGTAACCGTCAACCTTGTGATAACCTGAAGTTATCTACAACTTCATGAAAGCTGAGCCATGCAGCTTTTTTAGACTCTGTTATTCGCATAACGAATACGTACTCAGCGACCCAAAAAAAGTCATTTCATTCCTCTGAGATTTTAATTTTTGGCATTTAAAAATATTTCATTTTTGGTATTTCTTTAAATTTTGACCCCAAAATCGACCCAACCCAGAAAAAAGAACTACGAGTTTGGAATCAGTGATTTAAAAAATGATAAAAAAAAGTTATTTCATTCAACTCCCTTAAGATTTAGATTTTTGACAAAAAATCTCATTTTTGGCATTTTTTTAATAGTTTTTTCGAATTTTGATCCCAAATTCGAATTAAACCTGACAAACTAACTCCAAAATCTCAAAGAAAAAAAAACGTATATAAAAGTCATTTCACTAAACTTTCTTAACTTTTAGATTTTTGACGTCGAAAAATTTCTAAGTTTTTGGCATTTTTTTATTATTGACCCAAAATCGAGCCAACCCACACAAACTAATCCTGTATTCCGATTCATCAATTTTAAAAAAAATGACATAGAATATGGTAGTTTAGTTTTTGGAATCGAATTTTTTTTTTGTGTGGCCGTGTTAAGAAACAATGTAAACTTCATCATAACTTAAATCTATTTTAATACAAAAGATATATAATACCTCATTATTTTCTAAATTTTAATTTTTAAACTGATACAATTGTAAAATTATTTGTAGTCTAAAAGTGATTTGTAGATTACCCCGAAAAAATTCATGGTAATAATCATGAGTAAAAATGAATTAACTATTTTCTTAACTAATAATTTGAAATTGCAATAAAAACCGTGTAAAGAGAGTGTAAAAACCATCAGTTCAACATTACATTGATTTCATTACTGTTTCATTAAATTTTTGGAAATTTTAATTTGCCAATTTGTAGTTGAATTTTTAAAAAATAATTTTCATAAATTTATTAAAATTAAATTGCGTCGGTTTTTATATAGAACAGTACATGTTTGTAAATATATTTTGAAACTACACGAAAAATTCTAGAATTATTGAAAAAAAAAATTAAATTTTCATATATGAGGGATATCTCTAAATTAAAGACCACTTCTACAATGTCACAACTCCTGTGAATTGTCGTTAATTAAAAACTAACCACCAATGAACACCGGTATGCACGATCTAGTAGTATTCAAATTCGTATAAAAGTAACTACCTTTACTAGGATTTGAACCTTAAAACTAAGGACTTCGAAAATCAGCTGATTTGCGATGACGAGTTAACCACTAGACTAACCCATTGGGCTTCTTTAAATGAAATCTCTCACTTTCTCTATTTAGCCTCCGGAACTACCGTAAGGTATTACTTCAGAGAATGATATGTATGAATGTGAACGAAGTATAATCTTGTACAGTCTCAGGTCGACCACTCCTGAGAGAAGAGTGATTAATTGAAATCTAACAACTAAAGAACACTGCTATCCACTATCTAGTAATATTCAAATCCGTATAAAAGTAAGTGTTTTTACTAGGATTTTACCCTTACAACTTTCAACTTTTAAATCAGCTGATCTGTGATGTTGTGTTAACCACTAACCAGCCCGGTGGGCTACCAACAATGGCCAAGTCACAGCCATTTGGATGTAAACTGATGACCACAGTCGTATGGGGATCGGTTTGGCATACTGTTGAATGATTTAATGCCACGTGGAAAGAATATAAATATAGAAACCTATTGCGAAACTCTCTATGTAAAATTATTGCGCGCCATTCAAAATCGGTGATATGGAAGGCTGTATGATTGCGTCGCCTGTTTGCATGTCTACATGTTGCGGGTTGGATTTGACGTCATTAACTAATAATATTTGGATGGAAAATTTACGATCACTCACCATTTAGTTCGGAATTCACTCCTTCGGATTTATTTGGGAAATTGAAAGAATTTTTATGTGGTAAGCAATTCGCGGGAGAACTTAAAAATGCGCTTAATTGATCTGGTAGTAGAAAAATACGATTACGGTATAGTAAAGCGATGATAAATGTGATAATCCGTGTTTCAATTATATAGATAAGTAGTATAAGGGATGTAGTTTAAGAGAAATATAAAATATTTATAAAATTTAATTTATAAAATTAAATATTTATAAAATTTTTTTTACAATGAAACGGTCTTTATTTTAGAGATAACCTCTCATAATTTTTTTTTTAGAATATTAATTAATTATATATAAAGAATTACAGTATAAAAGCAAATTATATTCCAATTTTTATGTAAGAAGATTGTCCGTAAAATAAGGTATCCAATTTTTTTCCCAATGAAAAATATCTATATTTGCAATAAATCATACATCATTGGAAATCCTAGACTTTCTACAGTTTTTTGTATAATTCTCTTTGGGATCGATGAATTTTTGCATGCGGTATAGAATTTTTTGTATATCCGTGTCATAGAAATTTTCCACTCCGGCAAGACGATACGACCTCTTTCAACTCCTCATCAGTCCTGAAATTTGTTCCACCCAGGTATGACTTCAAACGAAGAAAAGATATGATAATCACTTGTTATAGGTCCGGGTTTGAAGGGTGGAGAGGGGTGTGACGTGATCCCATCCAAATTGGTTGATGAGGTTGATTGTTGTATGGGTGGCGTGAGGGATGAGCGTTATCCTGATGAAAACCCACTTCCTTGTCTCTCCCTCAAGAAACCCCTTCCTTTATTGTTCTAAATTTCCGGCGAAGGTTTTTCAAAGTCTAATAGTAGCGATCAGCGTTTTTTGTTGTCCCAATAAGTATGAACTCGTTCAAAAATATCCCATTTCTCTCTCAAATCACAGTCGTCATTACTTTGCCGGCAAACAATGTTCTTTGTTTAAACTTGTACGGCTTCGTCGATCCTGAATACTGCCATTGACGGAACTGTTTTTTTTAACTTTATTTTTGGTGCCGTATAGATCGCTTTTCGGCCTCTGGCCTCGTACTGTACTTGTGATTTCTGCTACCGGTAGCAAATTATTAAATTGCTTCTGCAACACAGTGTCCTACGTACACGTCGTCGGGGCTGTTAACGATCGGTGGCAGTTAGTCAACCTGCGT
>JAAAKQ030200330.1:0-10051 GCA_010016005.3 Zanna intricata
GCGGAAAGGGAGGCGTCGCGGATGATAAGCTTACTAGCATATCGAACCGCTGGGTCCCAACCGTACAAAACCCTCCAAAGGATCGGAACGCAATCCCAACATCCCACACGAATGAAAGCCATTTTATTTAAGTACACCCGCCAGCAGCAAAGCTGGCTATTAGAATCACCCAGCAGCAAAGGGCGCCATTCCGTATACTGCAAAAAGTAGGAGGGTACTGCACCTTCCGACATCCTTTTTCCGTTCCGTGAAACTTCATTCTAACACAAACCGCCACCTAGAGAAAACCTTGGAGAAGAAGAAGATGGAAGAAACCGAAGGAGTTCCCTAGCCGATTCAGCAATAATCGACCACCCCGCTGGAGCAGTAGGCCTGGCCGGCCCGCCGAGGTTACCTGCGGTTGGCAGCATTGTGTTCCACCTAACCTCCTCTGTAACCATATGTTTTTAGACATGTTTATATATCGTTTAATTTTCGTGTTATTGTGATTTTTGTAATGCACAATTTTCGGAAGCAACTATACAACCACGTATAATCCAGTTTTAAACTGAAGAAAATTTCACAGAAATATTTCAACTTTTGGAACAAACTTACGGAAATGATTTTGTAAGTCGTATGCAATTTACGAATAGTTTCACGATCTAAAAGTGGTATTCAGTCGATTGAAGATGCCCGTCGATCAGTAGGCCTTCGATTTCGACAGATGGCACCATCGCCCGCATTCAGAAATCAACAATCTGGTGCGTTTAAATCGCCGATGAACTGTCAGATAACTTGCCGTAGAGATTAGTATCTCGATTGCACATTTTTACTGAAAAATTGAACATGCATCGAGTTGCAGCAGTTAGTTCCTTGTTTAATGACTGAACAGCAGAATTTACATCGAGTAGACATTTATCGCCAACTTCTTGAACAAGCCGATGATGATGAAACATTCATGCTTGAAGGCATGAATGGGTGAATGGGCATTGGGGCTTGAAGGATTTCCAAGCCCTAAGAAAGCACGTCAGTCCCGATCCGATGTCAAACTATGCTCTCTAGTTTTTCGATTTTAATGGAATTGTGCATTTTGAATTCTTCCCAAGATGATACGGTAAACCGTGAGTACTATTAAGACGTTGTACAACGGTGAAGTGAAAATATCCGCAAAAAGGGACCAGAGTTGTGATAAGACAATTCATGATTTCTTCACCACGACGTTGCGCCTACACACTCAACTTTTTCAATTCGTTGTTTTGTGTCAAAAATCAGATGACTGTCCTCTCTCAGCCTCCCTATTCGACAGGTCTAGCTTATAGGGATTTTTTTCCACAAATTAAATCAATGATGAAAAGAGACGCCGTTTTGAGGCTATTGATGACATTAAAACAAAAATACGTCCGAAAACTTAAAGACCATTTCAAATAAACCTATCTAGGACTGTTCTACAACACGGATGTTTGGTTATTTTCTGAACAGACCTTGTATAATAGAGTGATTTGCAACTATTATACCATTTAAAATAGTGGCCGACGAACGTTTTTCTCGGTTAAGAACAAATTTTCACATAAGTTTAAATTAAATAATTAATTTTGAATTTCAAAATGGTTTAAAATTGTTAATAACTTTTTTAAATCTGAATTAATTTATAAAATTAATTCCTTCAATACTGATGTGGATCTAGAAAAGTTAAATTCGCACAGCTACAAATCGTCGTAATGTACAACAATGTAAGGAAATAGAAAAATTTATAAGAAGAGAGTTTTCAAGGGATTTTGGTTTTTAATTAACTCCATTTTTTGATTACTTCTTTCTTTCTTACATTCGGTCAAAATTTAAGACCTGATAAAAGAAAATATAAAAGGAAGTAAAATGACATGAACTTACCGATAATGAATCGCCAAGTATAGATTTCATTAAAATGTCATGTTTCAGCGTTACAGATGCTGCAATAGTAAATTCGGAAGAACGCTTTCACTGCATTCGCCAGGTTGCTGAAGAGTTCTACTTTTTAACCGGGAAAGGCGCTTAATTTCATCATCAATAAAAGAAAAAGCAAAATCCACGTCAGCAGTATACCCAGAAATAGATAAAAATAAGTTTATACATTTAATGAAATATTTTAAATACAAATTAAACATTTATTGGAAAATAAAGAAACGAGCAATATTTATCATACGGACATTTTGAATATACTGAATGAGTGGGATTTGGAATAAATAATCTTCAAGTATTGTACAAGCTTTATGCATATTTCTGTCAATGCCAGCGACAATAGCTAGAGGCCGAAAGAAGTTTTAACAAGTTAAGAATTATCAAAAATAATTTGAGATCTACAAGCAAACATGATCGTACTCAGATTTAATCTTTCTGTCAATTTAATACAAATTAGGGAACGATTTGAAATTCAACGACATCACTAATGATTTCGCTAATTCAAAAGCGACAGAAATAAAACCATAATGTATTTTTTTATTTAAATTTCATGTAATTTAAATTAGTATCAGGAATAAGTGTTATGTTCTATTGTAAATTATGTTTTACATTTTTATTGTTTTTTAAAAAAAAAACTTAATTTTGTGCAATTTAATTTTATTGCAATTAATAAATTTCATAATAAAATTATTTCTTTTATTCTGTTTTTGCCACTTTGCTATTTGAAAAAGATAAAGGGGCGCCATATTTTATATTTTCCTAGTGCCACAAAGCCCTTGGGACGGCTCTGATGGTTGTAATGTATTAAACTTCTTTGCTATGGTTTACTGAAAAATCATTGCTGCCTAATTTCAGTTATATTCTTGCATTACCAGACTGTAAATGAATGAGTACTTATTACATAAAGACAGGAATTTTTTGAGTTACATCTGTTATTATTATTATTAAGTAACAAGCGTAAAAGGTTTAGAAAGATTTCAATTTTATAGGCTTATATTTTTTACCTTTTTGGAAAAAAAAGCTTTTGTATTATTTAAGAGCTGATTGCTTCAGTAACTAAGTTAAAACGGATGGAAAAGTGTTGGTCCGCCACAGGAATAAAATTAAATACGTTCATGCGCCTGATTGCGCATGGTAATGTGCGAGAATACACACACACACACACAAACACAAACACACACGCTCGCACGAGCACACACACATCACATCACATAAGCATCTCCATACACGAATTCATTACGCGAGTGTAATATGAAATGCTTGCAAATGTAATCATTTTGCAACGCAGCAAATGAAAAATAATTCTAATTTTGCGTTAAATTAAAACAAGCAAATGAACTAGGGAATAACATACGTAGTGTGCGTAATGAAAATCCTGCAGAACGTGGTAAAGAATTTCACGTCCTACCCACTCTTCGTTAGGATAAACATGATACTTTCATTAAAAAAATTCCTGTGACAATTTAAAAAATCATGTTCGTTACTTTTAACTACCTAGTTAAATTTCTAAGCTACATTTTTTTGTTAAGGTAATATAGTTATAAGTTTGGTAAAATTTCTAGCCTTACTTATTTCTGTAATACCTTTGATTTCATTTACCTTTAATTAATTGTCTGTATTTATTTATAGGCTGTAAATATTGAAAATCTATTAATTATGTAAAATGAAAAAAAATATACATATTTAAAACAAAAAGAGTGATAAAAAATAGCGTTTAACGATTAATTCACCTTCGATATAAAAATAGAAGAAAAAATTCATAGGTGTTAATTTTTTGAATGAATACAAATAAACAATTCCATAGATAAGAAAAAGTATATTCCTTTTTTTGTGAAAAAGTATGTTTATTAATATCTATTTAAAAAATATAAATCTATATTTCTGTAATTTTCTAATTAATTTACATTATTACTATTTTTAATTATTCAACTCTAATTTACTTTTATTCTTTCTTTTTGGACATTTTTGACAGAAAAATACCTTTAATCATTCTTATTAGTTTATAAAAACAAGAAAATTTATCTATGTATTTATTTCATTTTAAATTATTTCTAGTACGAATTATTTAATATTTATATTGAACAGCCATGCTTTTTCCAGAAAAAAATATATATTAGATCTCAATAAAAGAAATGTGTTAAAAAGATGTATCGTAATTTATTTTTATACAGTATTCTTAACAGTGTTTCGTATCTTACTGAATTCATCCTATAGAATTCGTTGTAGGGAAAATATATATATATATATCGTATTAAAATCGTATATCTGTAGAAAAAATGGAATCGACCAAGTAATCCACAATTTATCTCGATTTATTTTCGATTGAAAACAACCGGGACTTTAATCATATTTTACCGGTCACTAAAAATGCTCAGGATGCTGAGCAACCTTAATTGTCTAAATAAAAAGCATTTTTTTGTGAATGCGTTTTTAATGTAGGGCCTCAATCTTCTGAAGTTAAAAAAAGTTACTGAAGTGGTGTTAGTGAGAGCTCATTTAATTCGATTATGTATGAAATTAAAACCATTGAAAAGAAAAAAATACCAGTGAAAGTTAGTAACGCATTGAAACTTTTAGCGTAGTTGGATCAAATTGTATATTTTAGATGTTTCAGTCTCTTTCAGCGGACAGTAAAGCACAGTAAAATTTCCATGTGGTTCCGATTGAAAATAAATCAAATAAAGTCGTGGGTTACTTGATCAATTTCACTTTTTCTACAAAGATCCCGTTTTAATACGAGATATATTGTTTTTATTCTACAACGAATTCTAAAGGATTAATTAAGTAAAGCATACGAAACAACATTAAGAAAAAACAACCCCACAGCAACCGGACGCGCCGTTAGGCATTACTCAGTCGCCGAAGAGTGTTGTGGCAGCAGTCTGCTCACCCTGTCTTAGTTCTCTTATGTGGCTGTTCCATCGGGATCCACCCAGCTCCTTAGAAACGGACTGACCTCTGCTACTCGAATGCCGATACGTCCCTCAACTGGATGGCTACCCTTCCCTTCCCTAACCTACAATTTTCACGGGGGGTGGGGGGCAATTCGTACTCTCTTTACTTTCCGCGTCCCTCACATTAATCGAGAGTCCCTTCTGTCATCATCAGGGAGTTCCAACCCATCCACTCTTGCTGTGGACGGACCAGAACACCCTAGATAGAAGGGCCCCTTCCCTGGCCCTAAACGTCACCCCGTTCGACCCAAGGCGTTCAGTATTTTTCAACACATTTTTTTAAAATTTAATTTTACAGTCTTCGCTCTTCCATCGTACCCTACGCGTTCGGTACCCTTATTTCTACATAATTAACCCCATCTGCCCTATTGAGACCATTTATATTGATAGAAGATACTACGGATACCTTCTATCACAAACAGATATGAAATAACACTCATATTATAATAAACAATCAGGAAAAAAAAATAGTATAATCACTTCATGTCACCAAGATTACAGACCAAAATTAGCATGATTTTTCACATCTTATGATCACGTAGTAGAATATTATTTAAAAATAAGTTGTGATACATTTTTTTGTAGAGATTTATTTGTTAAATGGTCTACAAAAAGCGAGATTGTATGATCGAACAGCGTTCAATATAAATATTAAATTATTAAAAAAAAATACTTGAGATGTGTTTTAATTTCATTTTTTGAGTTGAAGATGAAATTGTTTATAGAGTTTCATATTTAATTAATTAGATATATTTATTCATTTTAATAATTATTTCTCGTGCAAGTACTCACAGTTTTGACTGAAAATTACAGCAACTCTTAAAAATTTGTAAAGGAGTTTTAAATAACAAACTACAGCTATATAGTGCAATGTAACTAGATTGTACGAGAATCGTTGTATTAAGAAAAGGCGCGACAGGTAACAGTTAATAAACTGTTAATATAAAAACTGGAACTATCGAACGTTCAAGTTGGTTTCTATGCCATAGAAAATGTCATCTAATTGAACAGAATATCCATTGTTAAAATTATTTTTTTTTTTTTATTTCAAAATGACGACTCTGCTTGGAAAGTGAACCATGGAAGAACAGCGTTTTGTGATAAGATTTTTTTTTCTGTAGGTCCGGCTGGACTTTCCTCATAATTAATTTAACTAATAGATGTTAACACCTGATTCATAGGTAAATTAAGTTACACTTGTTAAAAAATATTGTAAAAATTGTATTATTCATGCAAACTTTTATAATTGGATTGAACAGTTTAGATCGGACAGAATAAGTGTCACCAATCCTTTTGTAGTGGACGGTGAAAGTTTCCACTGACGATTTGCTAAATTCCATTACTGATCTTATTTTCAAAGACAGTCACAGAAAAATTTGGATAATAACCGAAATCTGAAGGGTTCTGCACAGCTCATTTCATTATACATGAACTATAACTATCGCAAAACGTGTTCAAGTACGGTTTTAATACGGTTAATACGAAATCACAAAGACATAAGAATTAAAATTTTTTAGAATAAAAACGACGGGTTTTAGAGTAAGATAATACTTTTTCTTTTTCATCTTGTACAATAGTTCATAATAATCGAATTTGGACTCATTATTTTGAGCCAGAATTCAAACCTCAGAATATAGATTGTGTACAAAATACCTCAGAGTACATCCAGTTAGGAAAAAATTAAAAACCTACGTCGTAGCCGGTAAAATTGATGTTAATTTTGTATTAGATCAATAATAGCTTAATTTATCACCATTACGTAGAAGAGCATCTGTAAAATCACTAGTGAGTACTATTATGACTTGTTAGAAAATGAGGTGAAACTCATAATAAGAAAGAAAATCCGTAATTAGTATAAGAAAGGCTTTCTCTTAATAAACGTAATATTTCTGTGTAGTAACGCCGGCCTCCGTACCCGTTTGGAAGATATGGGAAGCTTATTCAAAAGTTGAAACCAAGTTTAGCAATAATGATTCTTATTAGTATAAAAACATTTACCAGATCAAGGATAACCCTCTGCTGAGTTGTTGAGTTGTCATCTGTCCGGGCTTGCTCGGGTGGGTGGCGATGATGATGCACAGGGACTCTGGAACCTCAAAACCCAAAGGCATCTCCCCGAGGCTGAGTAATGCTTAATTGCGGGTCCGGTCTTGGGGAGGAGGATAACGGTGAGGGAGGTTTAGTCGGTATGGAGCAGGTTATATATGCCTAGCAACACCTTGGCAGAACCTGTTAGCTAAGAAGCTAACAGGTTCCCCCTTGACGAATAGCGTCCTGTGTCTGAGCCCAACACACCCGTGGTGGTGGCGTGCGTAAATGGATTCTTTCACCAATGTTCAAAAAAAAAAAAAAGTCAAGGATGTGGTACAGGAACGATTCATATACAAATGTGAACAATTTTCCACTACTGCAATAAGAAATTTCATAAAAGATGGAATACGGGCCTAAATGTAGCTGGGAACTATACTGAAAAAAAAAATAGCCTTAATTTCATTGCCATTTTATGAGTAATAATTTTTCAACCAAAGTTTGTCTCTTTTATTACTTTACGGGTCTCGTATTTGAACAAGAGAACTTGGATTCCACGAGGAAATTTTTAATTCATGAAGTATTGTCAAATCTATCCCTATCATGCACCTCTATCCATTTACTTTGATTTAAAATTTTTGTAGCAGAATTGATATTGTTCTCAATATTACAAAAAAAAGAAAATTTATCACAAAACATCCGAGTGCTGTTCTTTTTCAAAAAAGAAAACATCATGGGTGTATTAAAAATAAATAATTCGTAAGAAAATTAAATTATTCAATATCTTCCATTTTTTTTTTTACTAATAGTAATTTATAAAGAAAAGAAAAAAATATTTTATAAATTAAATTACTACTAAATTATTTGTTATTAAATAAATTTGAAATATTATTTCAACGTCAGAGGCGGAAAGCGTTGAGAGAGGTTTAGTCGGTAGGGGGTAGGTCATTATACACACTTACTTTATCATCTCTGCAGAACCTGCTTAGCTTAGACTAGCCCGAGATATTTTTAATTCGGGATTCGAATCCGATAATCCCTCTGAAAACCCCATGGGGAGTACGTAAATCAAACCCCATCAAACCCCATGGGGATTGAAACTCATCGATGCAAAATAAAAGGTACCTATATGAAGAGTATATTCAAGCTCAAATCGAGCGAATAACTTGTTTAGTATAGTCGGAAATGAGGAAAATTTGCAATCATTGTTAGTAAATTTCTATTTACGAACCACTCATGATTCGTAAGATCTTGTAATAGCTGGTATCTTTTCCATGCCCCAAACGGTTTGAAGGAGTACATGAAGTGGCTGAAACTATCCACTCATTGCAGAGTCTAACGAACAGCTACATAGTAAACCGTGGATCAAGAAAATCGATAAACCTACCAGATTGATATAGTGATTAAACTCGTCATCGCAAATCAGCTGATTTCGAATTTGAGAGTTGTAAAGTTCAAATCCTTGTTACTTTTACACGGATTTGAATACTAGATCGTGGATACCGATGTTGTTTGGTGATACACATCTAGGACTAGTACTTAAGCACACATCTCAGGAATGGTCGACCGGAGACTGCAATAGACTATACTTCATTTTCGATCCGTACATATCATCCATCAGTCATCCTCTGAAGTAATACCTTACGGTGGTTCGGGAGGCTAACCAGAAAAAAGGAAACGAATGCAGGTCGGTAAAAAATCACAGGCTCAACCATAATGAGGTCAGGACAACGGCCATGAATCACCATGCATGGAAGCGTCTTGTTAATGAAATCAGGCAACCATTGGCACCCGCAGCAGCGTAAGGGGTTAGGAGTTGATCCAATCCAAACTGCCAGCTAGAATTAAAAGAAGAAAAGTTCTACCTCTCTTTGTAGATTTGAAGGTGGAATTTCAAAAAAAACTAGAAATTAATTTTTAGATAATTTTGTAGATTACATCCACAAAAATTAGGTTGATGTTTTCATTTGTTACCGTGGAATTAAAAAAAAAAAAAAAAAAAAAATAGCAAAATGGAAATCTTACCCTATTTTAAACACCTTAAACCGGGAATTTCAAAAAATATAGAAATTGGTTTTGCATAATCACATGAAGTTTATACAAATCAAAAATCAAGAAGATATCTTATTTTGTTACTGAGAAATAAAATATACATATATATATAGATATATTAAATTTTAATCCTCCATTTCAATCCTCCATTTTAATCCTTCAAACTTGAAATTAGAAGAAATTCTTTATTTGTGTACTTACACCTTAAGAAGGATGTGCACATAAATCTTCAACAATTTATCTTTTTAATCCAGTAATGATTTTTGCTGGGCATTGATTATGAACATACGACATTGATTGAAAACTTGTAATGAAAAGTACACGTAGGATTGAATATAAAAAAAATGTCCGTTCCCATGATTGTGATAGAAGGTAAGAATTTATAAAATGACTCAAGAAAAAACTTAAGAGAGTAATTGAAGTCATAGTCCTTATAAAATGTTCCCGAGTCTTAAGAAATTTATTATTATCGGTTCGGAAGGGTCTTATATGTACAGCATTCAAGACGTTCTGAAGGACTGAATAAGATGTTATGTCATTTTATTCACTGTGTAGTTGTATCTGTAGAATTCATATAAAGAGAATACTGAAACTCATTTATTATCGTATATGTAGAATGTTATAGAATCGTTTGCATAATAATAAAAATAATTAAGTCCTTAAATAAAAAATTACGTAATAGAAAATAACAATAATAAAAAGTTGACTGCACGGTTGTATAATTTTCCCGTTACGCGGCTAAAAAACTATAAGTTGTTTCTGATGCATAACGTACACACACACATACACACCCAACTTAATTTAAAATATTTATCATTTTATTTAAGTATAATATTGTTTCGTTTATTTAATTCAATGATTCTAAATAAAGCGCAAGCGCATACCGTATTTAATTCGCGAGGGTGAGGCGGTACTAGCGGCGACGGTCGGCACTAACTAAACTAATGTAATTTCACAACATATATAGAACGAATTTCCTTTGTGCAGATTGGTGTAGCCGCCAGACTTAACCTACGTATCAATACCAAGTCAACTAGGCGATCGAGTTCGTGACCCAGCCAGATCGAGTTACTTGTTTACACTTTAAATTTATTAAATTATAC
>JAAAKQ030200342.1:0-11855 GCA_010016005.3 Zanna intricata
CTCAGAAAAGATCCAACTAAAATTGACTTAAGTGGTCCCATGTTGGCCGTAAAAGCATAATAATAATAATAATAATAATACCATTCAATAAACTTCTTCTGTGTTATTTTTTTTCACTTTTAAATCAGTTGATATTATTGGTGGTGAAACAAACATGTATGAACTGTACAAACAATCTACAGGTTCCAACTTGATGTGTACGTGCTCCTTGTAATTTGATCTGAACTTGCATAATATTCGCTATGAGAGTGTCATACTCCAACATGTATATGATACATTTTAACACGTCGTGCTATCAGCAGTATAAAAGAGGCATAAGGGATTGCTGAAAATTAATTTAGTTTCGAATGCGAAGCATGTGTTATTTATTTAAGTTTAAGTTTTTAAAAGCATAGTTTCATAGAAAAAAAAAATAATTGAGGTTTTAGTTTAAGTGTGTGATGTAACTGCTTTTTCAGTTAGATTCTTATCCAAAATGGATAAATTTGTGAAAAAATGTAGTGAGCCATCTATATCCAAAGGAGCGATTGATAAAAAGATAAGATTGTACAATGACAGTTATTTAAATTATGTCTTTACCTTGTTGTCTGGTTACTGAAATTTCAAGATGAATTTATAATATTTTTCCCAGATAAATGGCTTCCTAATGTTTTAACAGAATGAATATATGTTGCTATTAAGTTACTTAGCTGATGTATTTCACATTTAAACGACTTGAGTATGACTTAACATTTTATTAATGACAGATAAAGTTCATGCTCTCATTAAGTTGCTTGATATCTGGATTATTCACCTTCAAACCAAAAATTTTGATTGAAAATATTAATCCAATTCGCTATGTCTTACCTCTATGAAAAGAATTTTTTGCCTGCGGTTGTCCTAAAATCGTAAAATTGTAGGCAAATTATACGACACCCCTTCTTATCACTGCAACCCCCAGGTTGAGAAATGCTGAGTTGGAGGAATGACTGATTCATATCTTGCAGAGTTCATGTAGTGTCACTGTGATACCCATAAATCAATATTTAAAATAATACAATAAAAAAAAAGACAGCCAAAAAACTATCATTTAAAATACCTTAATACATAATGGTTATCTGGTGGAAGCAAGTTTTTTTAACTTAATTTAAAAAAAATAAATTTAGTTCACAAAATCTTTTGCTTGAAGAACATTATTCTATGGGCAATATTTAATTTACTAGTAAACCAGTTGAAAACTGACAAGTGTTTGTTCTTGAAAAAAAAAAGAGTAACATTTTTTTTAAAGAAAATTGTATAAGTATTGCAAGCATTACACATAAATTTAAATAATATTCTTGTAGAGTCTACATTCAGTGCATTTTTGTAATTATAAAAAAGTATTAAATTTTATGGTTTGTTAATTTTTTATGCTTTATCAAGATTAAATATAACTTTAGATTTATAATTTCATCTTCTAATGTAATATTGGCAGGCATTTCATTTGGTAATTGTATAATAGTGCCAGTTGCTAACAATACTGCTCACAATACATGTTTTTGTTCCACTCTTACATACCAAATGGAATGCCAGTGTCAGTAGTTATTTCTGTTAACTAACTATATTTTTTTCTTTTGTTTTTGCAAACATGGTTGATCTTCAGCTGGTAAGTAATTATGTATAATTTTGTATATTGAAACTAAAGATAAATTAGTACAGAAAAAATAAGTGTGTTTTATAGTTAAATACTTGTTAGGCAAACCTAATTATGTGGCTTACGTAATTAACATAATGTTATTAACTATCAGTATTTTATACTCTAGAAGAAAAAAATCAAATTGAACTTTGCTTGATGAATCCAACTATCAAGGATCACCCAACACATTTTTAACAGTAGATAGTGCAATATTTAAATTTGTATTAACGTCAGGAATAGAAAATACTTAAATAAATATAAATAAACTAAAGGTTAAATGAATTTTATATAAATGATTTTATACGGTTTAAAAAATGTTTCAAAAGTAAAGCATAGATAACGTTTCTGATAAAAAAGAGTATTCAAGAAGGGAAAACATTTTCAACAAGATCATCCAGTGGTGGGCTCATAATTTAAACTTTTGTGATATGTATGTAAAATATATACATTAAAATTGCCCTCAAAGCTGAGACATTATTTTAAGTTATCATATAATGAACAAATAACTTATAAATATACTGGAAAGCCATGAAAATACGTATCTTCTTTTAGTAAATAATTTTATATTTTTGATGATAGACAAGATACTAGATCCAAAGTACAACTATGAGGGCATCTCAAAATTTGTAAAACAACTGATAGTGATCGCTAAAGATGTCAGACCAATTTAAGATTGTTTCCATTATATACACAAACTGTTTGTTTCTTGTAACAAACTGTATTATGCTTAAAGTATATTTTATCATCTAAAAAAAACTTTAACAGGAATGTTTCTGTTGTGTAGTTATTTTTAATTTCACTTTTACTGTAGGGCACAGCCTAATTATGGTTTGATAGCTGGTCTTGTCCAAGGCACATGACATTAACCAATTATGTGGACTAATTGGGGACAATAACATCAGCGATTTTTTAGTATGGTTCATTTTAAAATGTATAGTGTAGAGTACAATATGAATGCAAAAATTCATCTTCTTTCTCTTTTTTAATGTAAGGATTGATCATGCAGTACTATTGTGTTCTAACCCTTCACCTTTCTACTGCCATAACCATTTCTACTTCTACACTCCTATAATACAATATTTTTCTTTACCAAGCCATATTTTTCTTGATGGTTCTCTTTGTCTCTTCCCATTTATCTCCTAATTCAACACTTTCAATGCTGTTTTTTCTTCATTCTCTTATTGTACCCAATCATTTTAGTTCTGCTTTTACTATCTTGTAAGACATGCTTTCTCTATTTAGGAGAGCCCTTAGTTCTATATCCCTCATGATATAGAACAAGATAATTTGTCTAATCATATTTCTAAGAAGTTTAATTTCTATAAATTACCTCCTATAAAAACACATATATAAAAATCGACAAAAAATACATCTTATGCAAGACATTTTCTTGCAACTGTACTGTTCACTACACTGCTTATTTCTTTTATTCTTCTTCTAACTTTCATCGATTTTCCCGTTCTCTGCCAGTATACTACTATATATATTTTTAGGTACAAGGTTGTAATGACTCCAATGGACCATGGATTTATCATGGCAAGCAGCCTCTCTGGAGCTCCTTTTTATGCTCTTTGTAGTCTTTTTCAGTCTACTTTATTACTTGTACATTCTCTAAAAGTTGTCTGTCAGCCTTCATTGACTAATTCTTGTTCTTTCAAATTTCTAGCACAGTTAGAGATCTTCAGGATTATGAGAATCCATTTCATTATATTTTCCTAATATCATTTTCTGCTGGCAGTAACTATAAAATGCAGATGGCATCTTCATTATACTTGAAGCCTAAAATTAATTTTTAGGTTGAAATTAAATAACAATAACGATTTAACAATAAAACTTGTCAAAAGTATAACTAGCTGTTTTGTTGTCATGTGGATAGCCATTTCATGCTGAGGCATAGTACATCCTCAACTATTTTAAATATACATAGGATTTTCATTGACAACATCTATCAGTCTTAGTAGGCTACCATAACCAAATTGTTATAGACAATTTTTCATGAAACACAAAATGGCTCAAGAAAATGATACAGCCATTCACAACAATAAAAAGTATCCTACTTCAGGTTTAAAAAGGAAAGTGAGGAATGAAATGGTTTCCTACCATCTCAAAATTATTACATTCAAACCAACAGAAAAGCATAAGATATTGGTTTATATAACATACGTTTAAAAAGAATGAATTATAGCTGATGACTTTTGTACCACAATTGCTTTACTTAAATGTTAGCCATAAGAAAGATTTGTATGGATAATGTAAAGCAGAAGATCAATGTACTATTTTTGTTTTAGAAAAACTACCAATACTTACAGAGAAACTAGCAATTTTCAGCAATAAATCAGTACATTTTTTAACTTTTTCAAAACAAATTTTTTTCTGAAATAGAAAGCTGATAATTGTGATAAATACTACAGTGTTTTGATAAAGAATTGTTTAGAAGGGTAATATTTATATTAATATGTATGAAAAGCTGAGACAGAAACCATCCCTTTTACTGGCGAAAATTCACATTTTTTGAAAATTTAATTTAAATCTTAGAAAAAAAATAAATTTATTTGTTCATTTATAATTTGAGAATAATATATTGTTTAAAGAATATTAAGTGAATTTAAAATTAAATTATAGTAAAATGTGTAGTTTAAAATATATTAATGAGAATTTTTATAAATAATGTTTTATAATTTTATTTTTAAAATTGATGCATTTGTTTTATTTTCATTTGTATATTATTTTATATGATTATAAAACAAGATTGATTTAAAATTATAATGGATCAAATATAACAATGAGTAATATGTAGTATTACAAATAAAAATTAATTTGTTTTTAATTTCTTTTGGTAAAGAATACTGTATATTTGATAATGAGCTATAATATTAAAATAGTAATTTATATTGAGGTTGAATTTTTTAAATTATTTTTAAATACAACTGCATGTCTTTAAGAATAATATACTACTAAAAGTATTTTCCTTAATTTATACATACATATATATATATATAATTTAAAGAACTTGATCAACCTAAGTACAGAACATAAATAAGTAGGATGATGCTTACCTTATCTTATCTTGTATACAAAAACGTTTTTGTGAATTTCTCACATCCTCAGTTGTAATCTTTTCTTTTTTTTCTAAATTGTTCACATCAAATTACAAAGTACACATAAACATGATCAAAAATAATAAAAGTTTTCTTTCTTTTTTATAAAATACAATAATATAATATAATAGAAATAAAGATTGATGTATAATTTATTCTATTTTAACCTTTTTATTTATTATTTAATTAATTTTAAATTTTAATATTTTTATCAAATGATGTCATATTTATAAATATGTAATTTTTAAATTTTAAGTATTAATTTTTTATTTTAAATATAATAAATACTTAATTTTAATTTAAATTCTTAACTTTAAATTATTGATTTTTATAACTTATATTTAAAAAGAATTTTTTTAGATATTAACAAAGTTTTTAGATTTTAACAAAGATTTTAACAAAGTTTAAGTTATATATATATATATATATATATAAATAATACCCTTCATAATTTTTAAGTGTAATATTTAATTTTATGTGAATAATTAAAAAAAAAAAAGGAAAGAAAGGATTACAACTGAGGATGTGAGAAATTTGCAAAAACGTTTTTGTATATAAGATAAGGTAAGTATTATCCTACATTATTTATGTTCGGTACTTAGGTTGGTCAAGTTCTTTAAACATATATACCAGTACAAAGGAATATAATTCTTAAAAGAATCAAATAATATATATATATACTAATTGATTCTTATATATATATATATATATATATATAAATGTTTCTTTAATGTTATAGAGAAATTATAATCAAAAGAGATCACAATTTTATTATTCAATAGACCTAAACTAATAAAAATATTTACAAGTAATATTACATTCCATGAACTTAGATTTAATCAGGCACTTTGATGAGTGTCCTGAATGACATAAAACCAGTCAGTTCAGTCACCTTTATCAAATGGATCTACCTAAATATGCTTTCTAGGAGTTGATTATGAAATTATTGAAGTTCAACCAACTGTTGCCAAGTTTTGGATCTTTGTCCTAATTTTTGATAATTAATAACAATTTAAAATTATAAATTTAGAAATATACATTAGAATTATTAAGTATTATTATATATAAGTATAGCATATCTTAAACGGATATGATAAACTAATCATTTTTTTTTTTCATGCTTACCATAACAAAAGATGTGTCAAGTAAGTAAAAACAATTAATAAAATGAATAAAAAAAGTTAAATAATTACTTATATATAACAGTAGGCGTAAGTTTTTATGTAGTCGCCTATAAATGTCACAGAACATGACATAGTTGTGTATAAATCTCAAGAAATATTTTGAGAAGTTGCAAGAAACTAAGATCCTCAAGATACTGAAATAAGATCCTCAGCAGCATAATACAGCTGATTTAAAACTACCACACTTTGAGAAAAAGAGTAGATATTAAATCCTCTAGAGAGAGGGTTAAATGTATTACTTTTAATAATAATAAGTAAAGTTATTTTAATTTTGCAAACAATGAATGATAACATAAATTTTAATAATTTTATCTTTGTTAATATAGTTTGCCAATTTCCAGAGATTAAATAGCTTAAACTCCATTTTCAGTATATATCAGACAAAAAACTAATTAATCTCTATAAAAATTAATTTTTTCATTTACAGATTTATTTTTCTCTCTCCAAATTTAGTACTAACACAGATGTTTCTGTTTCATCTGAATAACTTTTGTTAAAATTAAGTTAAAAACATAATTAAATATTCAAAATTATGATCAAAACGTTCACCATCTATTTGTTAAATCTCTATATTTGTAATATTTTTATCTAATTTCTGTTTAAAATGCGTTGATGAAGTAGAGACCCCTGTATAGGTATAAATATGAATAAAAATTAAGGTAATAAATGAACAAATTAATCTGTTAAAATAGTTATACTTCGCTCTACTATGCAATTTGTTATACTATTTAACGTTGATTGGTTTTCATCCAGCCTGTCTTTGATGACAGTGGCTAAAAAAATAGACATCATACAATGTTTGTCTTGAAAGTAAATGTTTGGTCTCTGGCACATTGTGACATTATGAGTAAGAAAACTTGTATTGGGAGATATTAGGAACAAATAGAAAAGTCCAAACACTGGCAAGACTTTGAAAACACATTGTTTGCAACTGTCCGTAATCTCTGACAGCTGGATCATCCACCATGACAATACATTGAACCACACTGCATTGACAAAAAGGGAATTTCTGACTAAAAAGAAGTGCCAACGCTGCCCTACAACCTCTACCTGTTTCCCTGTGACTTCTTTTTATTCCCCCAGCTAAAAAGAGACATTTGATTTACAACCATTGAAGCTGTACAAAAAGAGGCACTGATGAGGAAGCTCCACAACCTGATTTCGGGAAGACATACCAACAATGGAAACTCCATTTTCACTGTTGATATGTTTCCATGGAAATATGTGGTTGCACAAGTAACCTATTTTGAAGACTATTAAACATATTTGCTCATATATCTTCAATAAACTGAGTTTGCCGTATCAATTCACATGCATTCAGGATAAATCCTCTATTCCATTAAATACAGCATAAGAAGCTATGAAGTATTCTCCAAATTATTTGAAAAATTCTTAACAGAGAATCTTTAAGTATGATAATGCCTCATTGCTTTCACTAATAACCATTCCATAACAGACTTTCAAACTTTAAGACATATTGGATGTTATGTTGTATTCAGAAACAGAAGATGTCATAAATTCTTATGAATGACCTCTTTCTCAATCTCATAAAATCAAGTTACATATTCAACAACTAGCCTAACAACTACAGATCAACAACTTGATCTATATTTATTATTCTTGTCTCAATTTCATTATTAAACTCATTTTTAAATCTTTTCTTTCAATTTATTTGATCATTAGTATAATTAGTTATATGATTTCATGAGTGTAAGTTTTTTCATCATTCAATTATAAATTTTTTCCTATCTCTCATGATGTAACACTGGGAATAATTACAAATACTTACCACCTAATGAGAACAGCTCCTCCAAATGAATTAAATGATTTTAAGTACTAGTAGCCGACTGAAATTTTATAAAAAAAAAGTATAAACTGTGTTAAATAAAATTTAAGATCTTATTTAAACTCATTTAAATTATAAATTAATTAATGAAGGATAAAATTTATCCAAATCATATTCAATCCCCAGGGATTTAATACCCAATAATTAAAAACATGGTATGCAACCAAATGTCGTAGAACACTCGCTTTAAATTCATATCGACTATTTATTAGAAAAGGGTATTATCCCAGAGTAAAGAAAAAATGAGTATGCTGGTGAATGGACACACAACAGAAGCAAAGCTTTTTAGCCAATTTTATATGAATTACAATTAACCAATTTCTAGAAATAAAGTGAACAAGTAATCTTTGTTAACTAATATAGCTTTATCTACATAATTCATTTCAGCTATTAATTCTTTTGAAATATCAGTGCTATTGTTTTTTAACTTGTACAACAATTTAAGCAAATCAGTCCATCCAGTTTCATTAGCATTAAATGTCAAGCCATTAGTGCTCCTTTCTATCTCATCATTACAAAAAGAACTTTCTTGCGAGCTGAATTTTTGTGTACAATGAAGAAATGCTAAGTCGGTTTTAATGCAACTGATATAATTTTCAGATTGTACATGTTCCTTTGCAATGTTTGTGTTATTGCAAACATGTCTGAAAGCAAAAGTAACATTATCTTTGACCATTGTCTCATAATTTTAGTAGCCATATATAAAAGATGTTATGGATCTGCATCTTGTATATCAGATTGCTGTAGTTAACTGGTTGCTTGCATGAATGGAGAGACAATGATTCCTTCTCTATGTTCAGAACTCTCTACCATAGATTGTTGGTTATGAGAGCTCCCCAGAATGTTCATCAAACAATATACTAATTGAAGTATTCTTTTCACCAGTTAAGAAGCTTCGTTTCCAAAAACTGTAATTTTGTAATAAATATCAAGTAAATTTATTATTAGCTCAAAATACTAATAATTTTATATGCATGTAACATTTACATTACATGCAGTTTTTAGGAGTATGATGAAAGAAATGATGTTAGAATATAATTCTGATTTTTTTTTACAATATTTGCTAGTTTTACTACATCTGAGGCAAAACAGTAAGTTTATTTCCTCAGTAAAAGGAAGTTCTTCACACTACACTTATTCTCAGTGAAATCTTGATTATATGTTACTTATATATGATAATGTTACTGATTATAGTTTTAATGAAATGTTAAAAATTTAGATGTAAGTAGATGTAATTTATGTAAAATGTTTAAAAAAAATTATTATAATTAAAATATATTTTTTGTTTTGCTTTACAGTTGGATAGCAGGGTATGTATACCATTTATAAGTAACTTAGTAAGTTATAAGTAACTTAATTACTTAGTAAGTAGTTACTAGTAAAGTTACTAGCTAGTTACTTACTAATAGTTATAAGTAAGTAACAATTTTAGGACAATAAAAAATGAATAACAAAGAAATTCTAAAGTAAAAAAAACCAAGTGTTAGGCCTACCTTTATCGTATTAGTAATTGACAAATAATATTTTTAACAAGTTTTTTTATGTTAATAATTGTATGAAAATATATATGCAATTTTAATAATTCATTTAACAAAATTTCTTATGATTTTATGTATTTAAACACTAACTTATACATATTTCATCTTTAAGAAAAACAATTCATAGTAGAATAATTATCAATATTAAAGTTTAAAAACCCTTATATACAATGTGAGTATTCTTATTACATCCATTAGACATGTTGAATTAAAAAATAAAAAAAAAATAGTGGCAATTGGTTAACAAATAATTTAATTCCTAATTAAATTTAGATAGAAAATAAGAGTAGTAGTAATGAAATTACCACAAATAATGTTTCAAAATTCACAAATTCACTGCATTAAAAAAATTTGCTCCAGTAAAAAGAATAAAATTAAATACTTAAACAGAAATCATATTAAAAAAAAATTAAGTTTTACTTATTAAAATGTATGTGTACAGACATATGGATACAGACAGATGATAATGACAAAGACAAAAAGTTAACAATTTGATAACAAGAATAAACTACAAAAAAAGTATAAACTACAAATCACTTAAGAATGAATATCAAATTAACATTGGAAAAAAAAAACTAATTTAATTAAACTGAACTTTTTAATAAAGAAAGTAAAACTTTTAAATGTTGTACTTAAACATAACTTTAAATAATAATAATAAAATAAAACCATTTAATAAGTAATTAACATGATTATAATTTTAAGAAAGTTGAATAAATAATAAATCAAAACAAAAAAATTGTGCATGTTATCACTGAAATCTTGTAATCAGATGTTATATTTAAATTTTAATAAATATTAAATCAAATATAGATCAAAGAATTTGAAAAATAATATCTTGAAAATACTTTTTTTGAGTGCAGTTTTTAATAGCATTGAAAGATGGACAAAAAGAAACTGAAAAAAGAGACCTTTAAATGTGGTGTTACAGGATTTTTAACACTAGCTGAATCAATAAAATTTTATATTAGTCTTAAGACAAATAGTTGGGTAAAGAAATTTGAGGCAGAATATAGTTAAAAAATAAATTAGATTAATAACTATACATTAGATGGCCACCTTTAATTAATTTGATAATATAGTAATATGTAAAAACTAAAAAAATCTGTAAAAAAAATAAAAATTTGAATACATACAATTGATACCTGAGGATATAGTTTGTAAAAAATATGTTTAGACGAAAATATTTCTGCAGAACAGAAAGAATTGGAAAGAAGCATCAAACCACTCAAATTTAAAACGAAATAAATAATTAACTTGCTTTAAATTATTTGTTAGCTAGCACCTAAAAGGTATTGTACTAATGCTCTTAAATATACTATATGATCTTAGAGGTATTGAAACAGTTCTGCAGGTTCATTCCCAGACTACTGGAAGGCTAAATTAATGATTAGCATGATTATCATCTGATCGATCTAAGTCATAAACTTACCATCACAGTATGGGCTAATTATATTTCTACAACTAACAATTTCTTTTACAAGCAAATGATGATGAGGAAATGAAACAGCTACTGCAATTATTAACTACATTTGAGAAAAATTATTATAGATAATACTCGGAGACTTTTCAAGATAAAACATTTATTTGAAATATAAGATAATTCTACCAAGCAGCGAATTAGTAAAGAGAAAGTTTATGTAAAACAAATAGCCTTTTTCATTTTTATGTTTTAATGCTTAATTTATTTTTAGTTGTTACAGATATTAACTATTCACTGGTTCAATTTGACAATGATAAGCGCTATAAAAGTTAATCCGATAATATTGATTTTTGTAACTAGAAAATATAAAACAGATTATATTCATTAAAATTCATGACTAACATTCAATACTTCACAATTTTTTCTCATTGACAACCTTTATAACCAAAAATCCTACTATTTTTTTTAATATATAATTTGCTTCTTTTTTTTTTATTAATAAGTCTCCGTAACTGCCAATGTAAAGGTATAACTTTACAAAATAAATACTATGTAACAAAGTAGCAACACTACTTTTGTAACAAAGTAGTGTTGCTACTTTGTTACAAAATTTTGTTGCTATACAAAATACATAATTTTACTAATTAAGCAATTTCTATATTTATATGAGTACTTCAAACTATTTGTAACATTTCACTTTTCATAATTTGCACTAAGGATTGACTGAATTTAATGAAGATGTTAATTACAGAGGAAGTTTTAAATTAAAGATGGAAATTATGAACAGTTTGTTACTTTATGATAAGAACATAACAAAGATGAGTTATTATTGGAATTTGTTGTTTTGAACAAACGACAAAATAACTTAATGCACATACAGTATCAATTGCATATGTAGGATAACCCATAATTTTATTTAATAACTGTATACAAATTTTTGCTAAACTATAAATTAAAACGGTTAATGATTTAAAAGTTTAGCAAAAGTTTAGCAATTTAGCACCGGAGTAACGGTGCAAGGTGAAAAGATAAAGATGCTACGATTTGCTGACGATATAGTAATTCTAACAGAAAGTAAAAAAGATTTAGGAGAAACTTTGAATGGCATGGAT
>JAAAKQ030200353.1:0-11855 GCA_010016005.3 Zanna intricata
AATTTAGTGTGATGGAGTTTTTCTTAGTACCCATTTTTATATTTTTGGGATTTATTTCATACCATTTTCTCATGACAAATTGACAAATTCGAGGGCGCAGATATATATATATATATATATATATACATATATATATCGATAGAGGATTAACATTATTGCATTACATTATCTTATTACTATTATTTACAGTAAAGTAAAATTTTAAATATTTAATATTAGTATAATTGTTATTATTAGTCATATTTGAGAACTGTAAGAAAGTTATCTGGAAATGTATTAGAAATTCTACTTTCCATTATTTTGTAGAAAGGAGTTACTAAACAGAGTTCAATTGTATTTACATATTAATTTCAAGAAGTGCTTTTGTATTGTGATATTTAAGTTTATTTCTCTTGTCGTTAACAAGTTTTAATATAGTAATGAACTTTTAAATTTAGCATTAAATGGAATCATTAAAAATTATCAAAAAATTCTTGAACCTGACAGCTAAATATCATTTGAACCAAAATGAAAAGATTAGAATCACTTATTGTACTCCACAAAAAATGAAGAATTCTTTAAAACTGATAAAATCTGCATTTACAGATGACTCAAAAATAAGGACAAAATTTAGAATAATCTTAAAAAAAAAAATTGTATTTATTATTTTCTTTTCTGCACAAATGTGCATTATTTTATTTGAAATAAATCATTAGTATCATTAAATCATTTATCAAATCTAATATTTCTTTTAAGAAAGTTTTTTTTTAAATCTGTGGGTGTAACACACATCTTTGTTTGCATAAAATCACACTTTCATAAAAGCCAGCAAGAAAAAATTACTCTTAATTTACATTTTTCATGTTAACTGATCTTTTACATGTACAACTATATATATACATAAATTATTAACATAAAATACATCAGTATTAAATATAGTTATATATATTCATATATATATAGTTATATAGTAATATATTCATGTTAACTGATCTTTTACATGTACAACTATATATATACATAAATTATTAACATAAAATACATCAGTATTAAATATAGTTAAGTTTTTGCAAATTTTGATATCTCAAGACCCCTTTACAATAAAAAAGTACAAAAACGTTATCTAAGTTCTCAGAAAATGTATATACATTTTTTTTCTTTGCTTGATACCACAACAAAAGCTCAAAGGTTGTGCGTGGGATATGGAAATGGAATTTTGTAGCATATGAAAAAATGCCATGCCTGTCCGGGATTTGAACCCAGGATCTCCAGATGAAAGACCGAGATGTTACCACTCTTGAGTACATATAAAAATGTGTATTTTGATTACATATCACTTGTATTTTGATTAATATCTTTGAACATTTAAAACATAAATTCTTCGAAAATGGCTCAAAAAACTTTTATATATTTGGGGGCAATTGATAGCATTAAATTTTGGACAGAATTAAAAAAAAGGACAACGGTGGTATTTGCAATCTTAATTTTTGACTTTTCATGTACTATTATAGAAAATTGAGCTTTAGCATGATGAAAGTATTAAGTTACTTAAAATTCTAAAGTTTAAATATCCCATCAAGCTTTAAACTTATGTGATGATATCAAGCAAAAAAAGAATAAATAAATAAAAAAGTCAGTTGGACTTAGAGGAAAGGGGATATTCAGTAATATTTTAAAATAGATCTTGACTCTTATCTTAAAAACACGTTAAATAAAAAAAGTTAAGATTTGGCTATATTGACATCCCAGCTGAGGCCTGAGTTTTGAACTTGGTAAAGGGGTTTATTGAAAACCTGATAAATGGTACACCAACAAATAGGGTACGAATCTCTTTTCAGTAAACTATAAATTTCTTATCTCTGTACAAAAACCACACTATCAGTGTTAAAAAGATAGTATTTCATATATCTTACTTTGTCAGTTTTATTTATTTGTTAAAAAAAATTAATTTTATTTATTTACACTGATGTAATACCTTTAATTCTTTAATAAATTCAGCTTAAAGCTCCTTATATTGGTAATGATATGATGTTGGATGTGCTAATGATATCCCAAACTGTACTTAAAATATTTATTTTTAATCTTTAATTTTTAAGATTAAATAGCCAATATCTTTTGTAATAATGTAGATGATAGGGATCCTTTTTCAGAAGGGGATCCTATGGGATCTGACCTAAGAATTAAAAAAAAGTGTAACAATTTTTTATACTTCATCTGCTTATGTTGTGCTATTAAAAATGTTACATGAAACAGCTGTTGAACAAGGTCAAATATGATCCAAATTTTTAAATTAAAATCTTTTGATATATTTAGCATTTATAATATAAATACATTAAATCATTTGGTTAAGGGGTCAACTGAGACCCAATTTATACTAAAACTTTATGATTTTTCATACTACTTTTAATTTTTAAGATAAAAACTTCACCTAATCCAGGGAATCAAATGAGACTCAAATTATTTTACTGCAAATTTTTATCTTTTTCACAGTTTTACTATAAGTATTGCCTAATTAAGGCATTAAATTTGAAAAAGCTTCATGTTTGAAATAAAAATCTGTCAAGAGCAAAGCTGAGAAATTTATGTAAACCCTTTGCTGGCTTTTTAAAATGCATTCTAGCACTGTTTTCATGATATATTCTTATTCTAGGAATGGACTGCTAATTTTGAAGTAAGACCAACATTTATTTGTTTTTAGCCGATTTTTAAGTATTAAAAAGTGTTTATTACATTAATAAAGCTAGTAAATTAATATAATTATTAATATGAACTTTGAAAAGTTTTCTATTCAACTTTTGTAATTATGTTTATTTTATTACTTGTGTAAATGTGAAAGGAACCTTTTTTTTTTAGGTTGGAGGCCTGCAGTAAAAATTTTAAGATAGTATGATTTAGATATAAATAAAGTTTAAATAAATTCATTATGAAAGTAAATTCATTTCATAAGTAAATAAATTCGGTTAATGCTTCTATTTTCCATAATTGAGAAATTCTTATGTAGTAATCTTTGTCCATTTTATAGATTATAATACTTGTATGATTCAGTAACCCTATTAAATCAGTTCACTAGTGATGAAACATCTCCATCAATAAAAAAATCAAACAAATTTTTTTTTTTTTAAATTGATAACTAAGAAGATAAAATAATTAGCAGTAGTTGTGAAGCACCGCAGTGTGCTCAAAAATTTAATCTTCTAAATTAATGAAATATTTATGAACATTGATTTTTGTCCTTTAAAATTCATATAATTAAAAACTCTCTCTCTTTCTGTTTAGCCTCCTTAACTACCGTAAGGTATTACTTCATAGGATGAAGTAATGAGTGAGGATGATATGTATGAATATGAATGAAATGTAGTATTGTACAATCTCAGGTCGACCACTCCTTAGAAATATAATTAAAATACTAAATGAATAAAACTAAAGAAAAATGTCAAAAGAGGGTTAAAATATGGCTAAAATAATGAAAAGGAAGAAATGTTCACACAGGCTTCGGACTTCAAATTTTATTTATCAGAAAAAAAAAATTACAAAGATAAAATTTCAGAAAAAAGTTATAGTAGTTAAAAGTTAAGAATAGTAGGATAGTTTAGACTTATTGAGTAGATCTAAATCAAAGTGTAAGTTATGTTTGCTTAGTTGGTTGATGTGCAGTAATAGTTCATTTTTGCTTTCTGCGTGCACACTTCTGTGTGTGTGTGTGTGTATGTGTGAGCAGAAAGTATTACGCAAGAAATGTTTTATGCAAAGTAAAACTTTAATTTAATAAATATTCTGAATAAATTTTTGTACTAAAGGGCTGTTTTTAATTTAAACAATGAATAAAGCAACTTAGGAGATATGTTACACATTTAAATTAAATATGAAGATAAACGGAATAAATTCTATTACATAACCTAATATATGTTGGTAAGCAGTTTTATTATTATTGTAATTATATTATTAAGCTGTTCACTTCATACAGTATGTATGTAATGTACTGAACAAACTGCAATCTGTATTTTTTTCTAAGAACTGAGATTTTCTTAAGAACAATCAATAGGCAAGTCAATCTTAGAAGTGATGTTCTGCAAAAAATCTTAAAAATAAAGAATACTGTAAATCTACATTAAATACAAAACACAAATAGAAAAATAACTATAACATAAAATTATATAAAAGAAAAAATTTTACCTGTTTGTTTCTCAGCAACTTTTAATGTAAAACCCTCAATGGAAACTGAATCACTACGTCCTTTTGAATTAGTAGCATAAACAACCAGTTTGACTAACAGTCCTGGAGCAAGGTTATTAACATGAAATACTGGAAGACGAGATGTCTTATTTTCCAAGAGGTGTTTAGTTTGTTCATGGTAGACTTCTAACTGAAATTGTTGCAATTGACCCCCATCAAATCCTTCTAAACATTCTAATTCTAAAGATTCTGTTGTCTGATTCATTAATGTGCAATTATAAGGAGGATCTGGTCGACCTGTAAAAATAATTATTTTATATTAAAAAATACACAGAATAATTATTAATTATATGAAGAACATATAATTAATTATCTTAAGCAACAGATAGGGCATCAATTTATTACATACATATGATGAAAAAGATTTTTTTTCAGTTTATGAAGAATGTCAAACCTTACTGGGAATTGAAACCAGAACTTTCTAGTTGAAAGAAATAGATGCCACAACTCTGCCAAAGTGTGGCATTCTTTATTTGTTTGTTGTAACATATATATTGTCGAAAAGATTACTCATGTATGACAACCCATGCAATTCAGCTAAATTGGCTAATTCTCTTAATTTAGTAGTATTCCATTGGAAAAGACTTATTTCATATTGTTTTATTAAAATATTAATGAATAAATATTTGTTTTAAATTTAGATTCTGCCTTGTACAATAATTAGATACTAAATCATTTCATAATTCTCAACATCCCTTTTGTATACTAAAGATTTAACATCATTCCATCATTAAAAGTCTAAATTTAATTAGATTCCATTTAAATACAATATTTTAATGTTGTTTGTGTTATATGAATAAAAGAACTTAAAAGATATGTTACACATTTAACTTAAATCTGGAGGTAAACAGAATAAATTCTATTAGATAATGTAATATATGTTGGTAAGCAGTTTTATTATTACTATAATTTTATTATTAAGCTGATCAATTCATATAGTATTAATGAAAGTAAGTGAACAAACTGCAATCAGTATTATTTTCAATAACTGAGAAATACTGTAGTAATCTTTTTCCACTTTATAGATACTAGTGTTAAAATCTATATTGGTTATAATAATATTAACCATATTATTATATGATTATTATTAGAATCATATAATATGATTTATTATGACTATGAAAATAACTAACCTGAAATAATAACCATCTGAAATAAATATCATAACATTTGGATACAATCACAGTTTTAGTTTGTTTGATTTTTTGCTTATTAGATTGCTAGGCTTTAAAAATTAAAATTATTAAATAACTCTACTCTAATAATTCTATTTTCAAGTGTAAAAAGAGTCCAAGTTATCATTTATAAAAGTCACCAGTTATTGCATGTTAATTATAGCTAAATAACGATGGTTTACTTACATCAGTATGGCTAAAATAGGAAAATAAATAGCTAAATAAATAAATAAATTTGTAGTCTATGTGTAGAAATATGTTATATGGATTCACATTAGGATGGGCAGATACACTATTCCAAAGAAAACATTTTAAATATTAATAATATTTCAATTTTAATTTAATCTATTAATTATAATTTATTTAAATGTTACATTTTGCCTGTATGGATCAAGGGAAACTATTTCAAAATTTTGATAAGAACAGAATTGCAAAATTCACAATTAATTATAATTGTGACTGGCTATTAGTGACTATTCTTATAAATTTGATTTGATTGGAGTGAAGAAATATATCTTAAAAAGTTTGTAAAAAGATACCAAATTACAAATCTAGAAAATATCTAAAAAAATATGAGAAAACCACCATAACCTAGAAAAAAAATTGCTATAGTGAAACTTATATATATTAATATTTACTGTTTTGTGTACTGATCAAGTTTACAAGCCTACCGTTAGGCAACATTAGAAAAATCTGAAAGAAAACATCTTGGAAATTAAATGATAAAGTAAAATGCTAATTAACTACGTAATTGATTCTTGTAGAACAAAGTAGTTAAACAACATTGTTGAAAATCTACTGCATGCCACTTACAATTTACTTAAAAAATAAGAAAAAGAATAGCTACAACACTGTGTAATTAAATGTGAAAAAAAATTTAAGTTTTATGAATTTTTCTTATCAAAATTCCATTGAATTTAATACTAAGTTACAGATGATGTTAAACAAACGCGTTAAGTAATCTTACTGGGAGATATTTTCTTTTGAAATAAAATGAGATTATGAACTGCTATGAACAATGCAAAAGCTACCCATGAGGCATTAACAGATCACATACATATGCTAGAGATCTAGACTCAGTTTAACATTGCATCCTTGAACACAATTATTCTAGTAATGCCACCTTAGAGAGCTGCTGTTATACCCTGAACAACCATTAAAACTTTTACTCTATAACTACTTGCACCAATGTGGTTTTAACTAGGTTACTATCTTTATCATAGTGACATTCAAAATAGACTAAATGATATTACACTATATCCATAAAACTACTGATTAGAAATTAATTAGAAGTAATGGTCAATTACTGTTAATCTAAAGATTAAAAAATAAACTACAAAAGTTTTAATTTAATTAAAAACATTTCAAAGTAATTTGAGATATTAATCATAATTTTATTCAATAATTATGATAATGGAGGTACCTCTAAAACATGTCCTCTAACACAAAATAAGAATATATTAAATAAGAAAAGAATAACTTCTTATCTTTACTTTGGTAAATTCATTAATTTGGATAATATTGAAAATGTATGTTTGGAGCTATCTCCATGATCAGCTCTTACACAGAAATGCTAAATCTTTACAATTTTATTAATTTTTGTTTCTCTTTCTTTTCCTTTAATATAAGGCATATTAGCTGTTATTCATCCATTGATCTTGGAGGTTGGAAATTGAATGATAACACATTTTTTGGAGTGAACTGTAATTTTTATTGTGATTGACTTATCGATGTAAAACTAGTTATAAAAACTGACACAATGAAGGATTCTACAAATGCACGAACTCTCCTGCACGACATTCTCACACACACTGCCCATTTCCCACCATTCTCTCCAGTACCTCCACCACACCATCACTCGACGTCATTCACAACATGACCCCACAAATTCATCCAGATCTCTTATCTAAATGTGATCCCTCTAAACGTTTTTCTTCCCTCTCGGTGCGAATTCTAAGTAATTTTTTAAATTCCATCTGCATCCATTCTTTTATTGCCGATTGTTAACTTTAACACTTAGAAAAAAAAAAATGTTCAATTTCTGCCTAATATTTCTATTACACCTTCTGTTACGCAACAGGACTCAAGAATCTCTTCTCAGTTCAACTTACAAGAATAACTCTCTTTTCAATGTTCTATCTGTAAATTTTAATTGAATCAAAACTGGATCATTCATATCTTAGTATACTAATATCAAATTTTTCCAGCTAAAATAAGATTTATGAATTTGTTTATTGTGGGAGAATTTATAATCTCCTGATAAATTCTTCCTTATCAAGCACTGATACTTACTTTCACGCTCAAAATGATGAATTTATAATTAATATTACGTTATTGTTCTAGAGGTAAACCTTTTTTAAACTGATTTTTTTTTTAGAAATTATTTATTAAATATAATATTTTTTGTTATCATTTACTAATAAATACTGATAATGTACAAATTATTTTAGATCTGTATAATAACAAATGATTTCAGTCTGATAAAGGATAGGTTTGTTTTAATAATGAAAATAATTTACAGAATATTCAGAGTGTAGTAGTGAATTTGAAACAGATCTGATTTGAATCAATTACAGATCCAAAATATATATTAAACCAGTGGTCTAAAAAGTATAACGAAAATAAAAACTTCCTGGCCCAAAACAAGCTGCAAAAGATCAAACTAAGTTTATAGATTCAATCAATTAATAAATAATCTCCAAAATGAGATGATCAAAACTATTGCATACAATGAATGAGAGTTGGGATAAATTAATGAAGAGAGAAGAGCGAGTGATACATGTACCTTTTAAAGATGTAAGGGCAGAAATTTTTCGCTGGTAGAATGTTATCTCAATTGGTATGAAAGGTGAAAATCATTTTAATGTTTAGAATTGTGGACCAATGACAGATCTGGTATGGATTTTTAATAACACTGTCCATACTATGATAACTATTGGTATGAGTTTTTATTAGTTTAAAAATATTTATACTTTCTTAAGTTGAAATAAGGCTAAAAACAGTTGATTTAAAAAAAAAAATGGAATCAGTTAAGTTGTGTTCAGGGAGTTCGTGGAAAATTATAACTATAGGAATAACATTGTAACTAGTATTTGTTTAGTATGCTATTGTTCTAGTATGAAAGAGAAAATTGGAGTTTTTTCTATTTAGATCAATGATACAGAGAAAGTGTACTGCAATAATGATTGTTATTCTCACTAATACTGTAATCCAACAGCCAATCATAAATTTCCAGCCACTACAATCTGGGTGGGTTTTTATTTGGGGGGGGGAGAGGGAGAGAAAAAGTGCGTGTATATGTGTGTGTGTGTGTGCGCTCAAGCGCGTGCGTGTGCATGAGCAAGGGAGAATAATGTTGAGAATAATCTTGTAAAGAAGAAGACTTCTCAAGGCAGAGAAGCTCAGTTGCCTCATCACAGCTGATCATTCTACTCTGGCTCATAACTCCAGCAATCATCATTATTATCATTTTAACCATCAAACAACTATCATTTTATAAAATAATTATTTTATTATAAACTACTTAAGGTTTAGGTTTCTGGAAGAACCCAGATGTTGATGATGTCAACTCTGGGAGTTTACAAACCAAATAGTTTTCATTAGAGACAACTTATAAAGATACAGTAAATCTAAGTTCTATAAGTGCAGTTGATATTATTTGAAACTATTCATAAACCTTTCATTTTTTTGAACGTTTCTCATTTTGTTATTGATTGCCCCTTACTTCTGAACCGCATCTATTATGTATAATAAATGAAACTTAACTTATTCATTTTAGAAATTATATAATGATTAAAACATGATAATAAAATGACACTATAAAATTACTAACCAGCAGAAATTACATGGAAGACACAAGGTTCTGGTTGTTGTCCAGCTGTATTAGAAGCCCAGCACATAATAGTTCCATAATCTAAATCAGTCAGAGGCACATATGACAATGTTGACACAGAATGTGGAGGGGTTGAATGATATCTATCAGATGAGACTTCCATTGTCTCTGCACTGTTATTAAAAGTCCATTTAAAATCATCTGGTGGTGGAAATGAATCAACTTCACACAATATATGAGCATTTTCATTTCTAGCAACACCATATACACGTTTCTGATCACTGCGACAGATTGGTTTATCTGGAATCAATAAATATAAAAATATAAGTACAGAAGTTTAAAATAATGATATCCTACAGATTAATAAATATGTATCAAAGTCCATTTATAACTAAGCATCTTTTGGTTCAGTATAATTATATGAAACATTTAATACATTGAACTCAACAAATTTGTCATTTTGTTATAGCTAGTGTTGAGTTTAAAATCTGAACTGAACAGAGTTTTAATCTTTTGATCTCTAAACAAAATTTTACATAACAATTTATAAAAATCATCCATACTATATAATAAGGAGAATTTCAACAAATTGCTACCAAAAATTAAATCTAAAGAAAACTTATTTTAAGTTAAAAAGAAAGAAAAAAAAATTGGTGAAAAACATTTAATTAGTTCTGTTTTATACAGCAATGGTGAGTTTTTCAACTATAGGTCTGATATTTATACTTTTTAGAAAGTAATTTAATTTATATTCATTCCATTTATTTATTCCTGGTGCTATCAGTTTTTTTATTACATTTTATTGTTTTTTTTTTTAACGAATTAATAAGAAAACAGATTTGTGTAATACTATTACACATGATATCAAATTGTTTTAGTGATTTTTTTATTTTTTATTTTGTCTATTTACAAGCTTTGCTCAATATGTATTTTTTAAATTTTATTTAATGAAGAAAATCAATTTTAATTTTATTATTATTTATGACTTAGATATGCTAAAAATATATTTTAAGAAGCAATATGGATGAGAATTATAGGTAAAAAACATGCCTGATTCTTGCTGAGAATATTACTATCTGATTTAGAAGTCAGCAATCTAACTGCTACTATATCAACTAGCTTACATATATTTTTTAAATGATAATGGAAATTGTTTTCAAATCAAATGTAATTTTTGCTAAATAGAATTAAATGCACACTAGTAAACATTTAAGTAAGAATTTTGAATAGTTTTTATTAGTAAAACATTACATAAAAATTATGTAACATTACATAAATTAATTAGATAAATATTAGTAGTCATGATTCACTTAAGGCAGTGTAAAAAGATTTATTGTCTACATAATTTTGATGTTAATTGTGTATATCATCTTTGGATATCTACATTCATTTCATAATTCAGTTTTTAAAAGGAGCCAATGCATTTTTAATTTCTAAAAGTAGATGGTAAGTGAATTTAAATATTCTTAAATATAAAAATGGATTATTCTGATTAAATTAAATAAATATAAATTTAATAAATAAGGTATTAATAATGGTGCAATTAAAATAAAAATAACTGTACTTGAGTGTTTTTCAAAACAAAATCTTAATTTTTTCTCAGTTACCATTTTTTTCAACTAGTAAATTTTTAAAGAATATTTTTAAATTTAAGTATTCTTTTTAATACATTTTGCATTCTGAAGGCTTAAATTTGCATATCTTTATTTATCTGTTTAGCCTCCAGAACTACCGTAAGGTATTACTTCAGACAATGAATGAGGATGATGTGTGATGTGTATGAATGTGAATGGAGTATAGTCTTGTGCAATCTCAGGTCGACCACTGCTGAGAAGTGTGGTTAATTGAAACCCAACCACCAAAGAACACCAGTATCCACGATCTGGTTTTCAAATCCTAAATTTGCATATGTAAGGGATATTTAAATTTTTATAAATGATAATAAAAAAAAACCACATACATTATTCTCTAAATAATAGAAAACATGGCTGTATAAGATTTTTAAGTATGATATAATCTTATTTTCAGTGTCAGTGAGAACTAAAGGTGGCACTGTTACTAGTTATATTTCAATTAATAAAAGTTTGCTCTTCTTTAGGAAACTTGTTTATATATAGTCAGATAGTGTGTTTAATTTTTCTTTTTGCATTGCATATGTAAACAGATTAAATTTGAAAAAAATAAATAGTTAAATGAACATACATAACACAGGCCAACTTGAATTACTAAACCATGTTTTAAAATATGGTTTAATTTTAAAAATTGAATTCAGTAACACTGTAAATGAATTAAGAACGAGCCATTTTTTAGTAAAAAAAAATTATAAATTTATTAACTGGTTACTGGGTAAAAATGGTAGTATATTTAGCAGTCCAATTTCCACACATATTATGTTATTTTGATAAGTTGTAATTTTGTGAAATAAAGTTTTAAGATCTAAAACAAGAGTAAAAGACGTGTGCCACTAACCACTAGCATTATGTAACACAACTATGAGATTAGATTACAACGTGGAGAAAATTTTTCCAAATCAAATTCAAATCTATATATATAAAAATATTATGTTGGTTTGTGTACGCTTCAAAAACTCAAAAAGTTCTGCATCGATTTAGCTCAAATTTTGACACGATATACAA
>JAAAKQ030200364.1:0-11855 GCA_010016005.3 Zanna intricata
CACTGGATAGGGAATCTTGGAGAGCTGCATCAAACCAGTCAAATGACTGAAGACAAAAAAAAAAAAAAAAAAAAATATTTAATTCCTTTTCAAAATTATCATGTGACATCAGAACATTTAACAATCTATTAATATAACTATTAAAAGCCGCTAATCTGTATGCAAATAAATGTAGTGATGTACAATGAATGACAGTAGCAGTGTATGAGAGTTTGTGATTTATAATAAAATCCAATTTGTTATTGATTTTTGTAATATTGAAATTTAAAAAGAAAAAAATTATTTTGTTCAACACGAAGTATAAGCTATATATTTGTGTAATATGTTAATAAAATTCAAAAATACTTCTAATTTTCTTAAGCTACCCGTTAAACAACGAAAAATATCATCTAAGAATCTTATCAAAATTTGAAATATTTAAAGAAAGGATGAGCGCAAATTTTGTTTTCCAAATCATAGAAATGTCAATAGCTAATGGATTAAGTGGATCACCCACAATTAGACTTTCCTTAGGAGTCTAAATGTCGGTTTTAAACGTATCAAAATAATAATTCTGAGTTAATGCTGATAAAATTGCTGTTGGTGAAAAAGATGTGCGTAGAAAAAAGACTGTACAAATGTTTTAAAATAATAAAGATTAATGTTAAAGGTGAGGTTTTTTTACATGGAGGTGTATAATGTATTTAGGAAAAATATTGAATAACAAACCACTTGATTCTGAATTGGATAAAATGTGTCTTGGACCTATGATCTAAAATCAAATATGAACAGTCTTTTATGTCATCTGACTAAAGGTGTTAAAAGAGTCTGGCTGCTGGAAAATTTGATTGAAGCTATTCCCAGAACCAACTAAATATTAATAGTCAGTTGGATGTATGGTTAACCTAATCATTTAAAAGCAGAATGAAGGATTTTTATTTGAACTGGACAATGAAATGGAATACAATGCAGGTGTATCAAGATACATATTATTCTCCTGTAGATGGCCAAGCCTAGTCTTTAGTATTTTGCATTCAATCATTTTTTATGAAATGGTAGTTATATATTTGTCATGACAGGTATTGGTAGTTATTATTACTAATTACTAATTAGTAATAAGAGAGGGATAGTACTGTATACCAATCTTGGGTTGGCTAGGAATAGGAAAGAACTGATTGTGAGAAGTTCTAGTATTCACTATGTCATTTTTCAGTGTCTGAATAACTGAAAGTCTATAAGAATAATTTTTTCAGGTAAAATCAAAACACCATGATATCCATTGCAAAGGCTGGAGGTGAAATTCCAAAAAGAATAATTAGTAAAATATAGCTTTTATTTTGTACATTGAATAAAATAATTCTTTTCTCTTTTTAGAGTTGAATATTACAAGAATAATTAGTTGAGAAATCTTTGAAAAGTATGGAATTGAGAAAATGATTTAGATACTAATAAGGATGTCATTTTGTGAAAGAGCAAAAGTGTTGCATCTACTGGAAAAAGTATAGTAAGAAACTGGAAGCAGATTTGAACATATTTCCTGTTCATTCTTTCTCGTTTTCCTTTGAGAATCTTTACTATTTACTTTTTGTTGTTTAATTTTATTTTTTTCAAACAGTATCTCCTGATTTTGTTATAACTAGAAATTAATTTTAAAAAATTTGGGAAACTAATGTAATATAATTTTGTTAAAATTAATTTAAAAAGTATCAGAAACTCTGTTAAATGCTTTTTCAGAAATCGCTGCTTCTTTAGAACAGTTTTATGTATACATATATATATATATATATATATATATTAATCAAAATATAATTAAAAATTCTAAATGGTGGAGATGGATTGTATTGTAAAAATTAACTTTTGATTGTTTTGATGCTGTATTCTTTGAAACTATAACGCCAGCACATTAAAATAACTATATACTAATTAGATTATTGCTTTTAAACCATGCAGCAGAAGATTAATGAACTTATTATTTATATAAAGAAGTGTTTGTGTAATAGAATGTGAAAAAAAATTGTAAAACAAAATTCTATGTGAGAAATGATAAAGAGAACTTTAAAAACATTTTTGAAAATTTACAAGCGTATTGATGTAATAAATTAAAAATCTTTTTACACTGATCACAGACGTTGGGGAAAATATAGACATATTTTTGAAGCCTAAATAAAATGTAAATTTTAGAAATCAATAGTGGCAAATTTAAATTCTTCACACTAACATGTAATACAAAACAGCAATTGTGATATAGTTATAAACAAATGAAATTTAAATGTGTTGACTGGCGTAGAGAAATAAATTTAAATATTTTCAAAAATTCAAAATTCACATGTAAAAGATTATTTAAATTTGGTACTAAAACAGTAGTTTGATTATGTATCAGTTGATTGTGATAACAGCATAGCACATTTTAGTTCCTAAAAATTCAATAGCTTGTGATGAATTTTTGTAACTATCATATTTAGAGGATTCCAAGCAGCCAACAAATTCCCTATGCTCTTTTATAGTTTTATCATAAATTATTTTATAGAAAGTTCTTTCTTTACTTATCTTTTTTTTTTTTGGAAGTTGCCTTACCTTTTAAATTAATGGAAAACGTAATTTATTGTTTAACACTGTGCAAATAATGTATTGTGTGTTAGTGCAACTAATTATTTTTACAAAAAAAAAGTTCAGAATTATTATTTTTTAGGCTTCTCAAAGATCATAAAGTAAACTAAAAGTGGTTGGTTAGTCAGGAATCATAGAAAGACATTTTGAATATCTATTGCAAAGATATTAAAGGTAATTTGAATATTGTTGTATATTTAAAATCACTTATTTTAAAGACTTTACCTGATGTTATTGTTTGTTTGCTTGCCAGTCACTGGGTGTGCTATTATCATTTGTCAACTTCTGATTTGCACTTCCTGTTACCTTTAAGCTTCATAACATATGTATTATGCTGTGAGTACAGTAAATTATTTTATTTCAGTATTGAGATAATAAACTTAATTAAATTATTAATGGATCTATTTAAAAAAAAATCCATTCTGATGGACAGAATGCAAAAATACATGGTGAAGCTTGCAAAAGAAGTTAAGCAATTTTTAAATTATTTCCAACAAAATTATTATTATTTGGTACCAGTTTGTTTAGTTGCATATTGATATTTTCTCTTTGTGGGTACTGAAATCAGTGATGTAGTTTTGTTTTACTATTGAATCTTTATTTTCTCTCTATTATTAATTTTTTTTATTTCTGTACAAATGTTAGAAAAATGCAAGGAATTACTTGCCATGAAGGATGCTGTAATTCAACGACTTCAGAATGAATTGAAAAATTCTGAATTAAGATTTATAAAAGATCAAGAAAAACAAACTTCAGATATTAATCTATTAGTATCAAGAATAAATGAACAAATCAAAGTTATGAGAAAAGTTGTCAAAGCTCAGCTTACTCTAATTGAGGTATTTTATTTTTTATCTTATAGTTTTATGAATAGATAAATCTGTTTGATAAATGTTTCATATTGAGAATTTGAATTTAAAAGTATTAGTCCTTCATTTTTACATAATTAAGCCTTCACTGCAGTAGTATAATGTGATTTTGATTTTAAGAGCAAGACCTAATCAAACCCAGTCTTATTTCTGGTAGTTTTTAACATTTGTAAAAATGTGTAAAAATACGGTATTTTAAACATTTGTAAAAAACACTAATGTTTGTGAATAAGAGTTTGGTAAGAAAGTGTTGCATTGTTTTTTTAAAGGTATAATAACTCCATTCAGCTATATTCAAATAGCTATCTATATGAATACTAGATTGTGGATACCATTGTTCTTTGGTGGCTGGGTTTGATCACCCTTCTTTAATCACACTTCTCAGGAGTGGTTGTTTGAGATTGTACAAGATTACACTTCATTCACACTCATACAAATCATCGTCTGAAGTAATACCTTACAGTAGTTCCGAAGGCTAAAACAGAAAGAGAGAGAGAGAGAGAGAGAGAGAGAGAGAGAGCTATATTCAAGTCTTGCTTTTTTGAACATTACGGAAATCTGTGATTTTTCTCTTGGAGTCTTTGTTTGTTAAAGGAAGAGAATTAGTCAAGAATCAGTCTAGAATTTAGTATTCTTTCCCAAATGAGTACTAAAAAAATCTATATTTTGTTAGCAATCGAAGCAGAAGATAAAGAGTTTGTGGACTCTTTTAATAAAAAGTGGGAAAACAAATAGACAGAGGGTTAAAGGATCAAGAATTCAATTTACAGCAAACATTACAAGAAGGTTAGAGTAAGGCATTTCTCTAACTCCCCTCTCACCTTTATCTTCTCTAATGTTTCAAAGTTGAAAGTCTGAGTGAGAGCTATTCGGTAGTCGGTTCAACTTTGCAGTTTAAAACCAAATATTTTGTTTATGAACAGCAGAAATCAGAGGAAATTCAAAGTGGACATACAGGAGTGTGGTTACAGTTGAGACATTTTTAGACTTTCATTAGACTTTCATCATATAAGTGCTCTGAACACCTCTTACAAAAAAATATAGATATTTTCTTACCAATGTATGTATTTGTTCAAAATTATTGATTTAATTTTAAACATTTCACAGAGTTCAACTTTATATATATATATATATATATATAAGTGAGGGATATCTCTAAAATAAAATAAAGACCGCTGGGAAATTTCTCTCCTACAGATAAACAACAGCTAAAACAATGTTCTAGTAGTGCTAGTAATGTACATGCTGCATTGTGTCTGAAAGTTGTTGTATTGCAGTATCTTTGATTACATATGAGTTATGTAATAAAATGAATAGGAAAATTGATGTTGCCACCAACAGTGAAATACGTGGAATCATACGTTTTTTAAACCATCAAAATTTTAAACTGGCTGAAATTCATAGGCAGCCGGTTGCTGTGTACGGTGATAATGTGATAAATGAAAGAAACATCTGAAAATAGTGTGAAAGGTTTAGAAATAATAGAATTGATGTGGATGATGAAGAACGTTTGGTGAGGCCCTCAATAATCTGTTTCCTCTTAATTAAAAAGAAACTTATTTTTCCTACTTCCCTTCCCAGCCTACTTAAATAGTTAGGTAGGTAGCTTCATTTTCATTAAATTTTTTACCAGATATTGGGGACCTTTTCTTCATTCCAAAGAACCTTATTCAAATTACACAGATCTGAAAACAGTTCAGTGGAAGGAATTTTAAACATTCTTTATTACTAAAACATTACTCGAGAATTTACTTTCTTTAATATTATTACTGAAAAGGCTAGTTATTAAAAGATTAACTGATAAATTCCTTCAAAAAAATTTTCCCAAGTTTTTTGTTGTTTTGAAATTTTTATAAACTGTTTTGTTTTGAGTCTGATCAGTTCTCCAACATTCATTACAGTTCATTCTATTCCTCAAATTTAGTTTATTCATAATATTCATTCTTAGATTCCAAAATTATTTTTATCTATTGTTTTTTCTTGATCAAAATGTAATTTCTTTAAATCATGCCTTAATTGGATTAGTTTGTGCCTTTAGTGGTTGCTTATTTGTTTATATTACTAACTTTACTTGATTAGATTTATTTATTTTTAATGTCTTTAAAGACTGTTATTTATGTTTTTATGCATAAGTTTTTTTATTTATATTTTGCTTTTTTATGTACATAAGTCTAGAATTAAGTATTCTTTCCCAAATGAGTACTAAAAAAAATCTATATTTTGTTAGACAGCTGTCGAAGTAGAAGATAAAGAGTTTGTGGACTCTTTTAGTAAAAAGTGGGAAAACTTAAATAGACAGAGGGAAAAGGATCAAGAATTCAATTTACAGCAAAGGATAATAAATGTAGAAAATCATTACAAAAACATGGAAAGAATAATGATCGAACACCAAGAAAAATATCTCAGCATTAAGATATCTCTTGAATTGAGCATTCAGGTAAAACTATAAGTTTATTTTAATTAAAGTTCAATCATTAAAAATGAAAATTATATGTTCTCTAAAGATTTCCTTTCTTACATAGTATTTTTCATTTAGTTTTTCCCAGGCATTAGGAACCTCATTCGGTACAATCTTGTACAAATTGAACTGATAATAAACTCAATTCAGTGGAAATAATTTAAAACATTCCTTATTATAGCACATATACATATATATTTATGTGTGTGTATATGTAATGACTGCTATGAACTATTTGAATTATTTGCAAGTTTTTGAGGAAGTGTTAAAATAAGTGGTTTTCTTTTGTTTTACAAATGAACTGTATAAAATTAACCATATAATAAAGTGTAAACCAAAAAGATTTTGTGCTTTGTAAAATATAGAACAAGAGAAAATACATGTTATTTATCTTCTCTTGTCTTAAACATAATTTTTACAGTTCATTTTAGTTCTAAAAAAAACAAAATAAGTAAACCATCATAAAAAGAAAAATAACTCATTACTATCCATAAAAGAGGCATTTTATTCTGTAATGAGGAGGTAACAAATAAATAATGATAATATTTGTGGTTAAATTTCTACTAGGCGTATAGAAAAAACAAAAATTTTATTCTTTTAAGTAACTATAGTTTTAGAAAATAAACAGTCTTAAACAAAATAGCTGATAAAAAAGTTGTTATACTTTCTTGGAATTGGATATTTATATTTATTATAAAATAATTTAAGAAATCTTAATTCTGGAAAAATAATGGTACATGTAACAAATTTAAAATTGATATTTTTTATGTATTATTTTTTCTGCTTTCCCATCCTCAAAATAACTTCCCAAGAACATTTCATAATTTGTCTACGTTTATTGTTTAAATGGAAGAAACTAAAAAAAATTCCACAGAAATGTATACAACTAATAAAATGTTATCTAGGATTTATTTTTGTATATGGGGTGAATTATGAAATTTTGTTGCAATATTATTTTTAACATTTTAAATAAATGAAAAAAAAAAAGTTTAATTACAAAAATCAATATTTTTACTCCCCCACCCTCAATATTACCCCCAAAGTATTTTATTTTTTTATATCACTTGCACTACTACTATGCTTAGGAAAACATACATACAGCAAATCGGTTAAGAAATATGTAATAAATAAAAAGTTTGCTTTTTTAATTTTAGAGGGAGAGAATTTGGCGGCATATATTTTTTTATGCATAAGATAAGCACATACACAATTACCGATCTTAATGTAAAGTGTTATATTTGCAAAATTTTGAGAAATTAACCCCAAAGAAAATATCTACTTCATCCACTGTAGATGTTGACCCCAAACATTTACTCTCAAATTGCTCCAAATTCATGAGTCTTTGTGCAAAATTTCATCAAAATCAGTATATCCAGTCAAACATTATTAAGCTTCAAATATGCCAACATACATACATAGATACATTACTCTCCTATTTTGGTTTTTTGGATCATAATAATTTGAGCCAAAAAATCCCACACCCCATTTTTTGACAATTACTATACTTTGCTTCTTGCAGAGTAGATTTGCAGCCATCATGCTAGGAAAGTAAAATGCATTATGATTTTCAGCATAAGACAACATTTTTTTCTACTTATCAAAGTGTGAAATTTTTTTTTTTCATATACTTAAAGGCATTGAAGAAAAATACCAATATTGAATGTTAAAAGTGGATGCATGATTATTAATTATTATCCATATTTATTCTCTCTGCATATTTTTATAGAATATATTTTTGTTTTGTTTCATTATAAATTTTTATTTTTTAGAAACTTCAACAAGAAGTTGAAGATATAAAAGCTATCTGTCTCCTAAATAAAGAAAAGATAGATTATAATTATCAAGTTCTGAAAAAGAGAGATGATGAAAACCTTCTAATTAAATCTCAACAGAAACGCCGAATTAACAAGTAAGAATTCTGTTTTAATAAGCAAGGATAACTCACTTTCAATAATTAACACTCTAATAGAAACATGTTTTATATAATGTGAAAAGAAGTGTTTGTCTGAGAGGCCATGGTCTATATTTTATTGTTTTGACTGAATTTTTCTATGCTAAATTAAGTTAAATTGTGAAAAATAATAAAAAATACCAACTTTTTACAATCAAAAGTATTTATTAAAAGTATAAAAATTAGAATGATTACATGTATTCCATTTAATATGCATTATATATATATATATGTTTTTTTTTAATAACTGCTCAGATTTTTTAACATTAGGTGGTTACTACTGATGAAAAAGTTTGAAAAATAACTATTTATAAATTTCACTTAAAGATTATTTAAAAGTACAGAAAAAACTAAGGAAAACAAATTAAAAATTTTTTGTCTCAGATATAAAAAAGCTATAAGAAATTAAAATTGTAGCTTAATAATAAAAAAAACGTATATTTTTACAATTTTGTTTCTTATTTAGAGGAACTACAACTTGTTTTTATATAACATCCTCTTGCACTTTAACTTTTCTTTTGCACTCTCAAAGCACACTTTGTTACTGCATTCTGAACAAACTGGCTTTTACACATGATACATAAATAAGCAATTTTTCTATGCTTTACCCAAGGGCATGTGGCACATGTTTTCCTTTCTGCATCTTATCGCTTGGGATCTATTGGAGATGGGCTTGCAGCTGCTGAGCTGGAGACCGAAGATGAGACTCAAGCTGGTCTTCTCCAAGGGCCTTCTTGATGGTTGCTCTCAGTTTCCTTGGAAGATTGGTGTTCATTAATCATGTACAAAGATAAGGGACGATCAGCTTGTAATACAATTCTTTGATAATGTCAGAATGAGTCATGTCAGGAATATCATTGAAGTTTATATATATTATAAAAGAATGTATACTTCTAATACTCAGGAGTCTATAGAAAACAACAAGGGGGGCCAATGCCTGTTTCTACAGCTTGAAGAAAAGACTGCGCACTTCATATCTAGAAGATCGATTTCACGCTTTGTTCTAATACATGATGATTTCTGGCTTTTTCTTTTTTTTCATTGTCAATAATATTGTGATGCATACTTGACATTAGTGTGACTGTTCAGTTATGCTTTGGAATGTAGCTCAGAAGAGTTACTTCATGTCTAAAACCATAGAGGGAATAGAGGGTAAGCTTGTGTTTGAAAGGAATTCCTGTGGAATTGTTCTTTATCTTTTTTCATTGTATCAACATACATTAGTTTCCTCTTTGACAGTTCATTGATAAGTTCAGTAGAGGTAAACCAATTATCTGCCATTGTATTTCTGTTGGTACCTGTAAATCAATTATCTACTATTATATTTTTGTTGGTACCCTGGATAAGTTGACATATATGGACAACAGATTGCATAGTAATGCTCAGCTGTTTTTCTACTCGATTGACACCTACATTGTCGCTTCCCCTTCCTGAGTATATGGGTGCATTCAACAAATATGAAGTTTGACATCTGCTAAACACATCATTTTTATACCTTGTTTTTCAGGCTTCTTAGGCATATCCTCTTTGAAGCCACACCTACCTGTGAAGGATATCAGTGTCTCTGTCAACTGTGACTTCAGGTGACATGCAATACTAGGGAACAATAACAATTATTTATTTAAAAATGAAATAAGAAGTTATTGTTAAAAATGTTATGTGTTTCATGTATTATGAGGGTTATTTAGAAAATTCTCAGTCAGACAAAGAAAAGAGAAAATTTTTAAGAATTTTTTTTTTTCAATGTAGGCTTTGCAATTAGATAAATTTTGGCCAATGACTTGCTAACTTTTTTAATACCTTTTGTATAAAACAATTTGTACAACTCTGCAAAATAAGAAGATGATCTTCATCCAGTGTGCCGTTTCTTCAGCTTTAGGAAGAGAAAATAATCATTTACAACAAAATGTGGTATATGTGAAAACACATAAAAAAGCATAGGTCATAAAGTTTTGTAGCAACAACCAGAGACGTGTGTGCAGGCACATTACCTTGATGAAGAAGCCCTTTCTTCAGCTAGATATGAATATTTAGCCTGGACCCTTGAAATGGTCCTCCAGTAATGAAATGTAATACTCCGTGATGAATAAGTGTCTTTTTCCAGGTTGTCTATAAACACTGCATGACGAAAAACCGTGTGGCCGTGAGTTTTCCTGCAGATGGAAATGTTTTTTCTTTGTTGCACTTTCGCCTGCTCATAGCTGCTTGGTCAGAAACCAAATATTGAATCCATCTGCTATTATAAAATGTTGAAGAACCTCATTTAAATAAGTGCAAACACATTGGAGAAGAGTTCAGTCAAATGCATTTTTGGCATAATATATTTTGCATTGTGGAGTTTTTGACAATTTTATCAGCCACAGATTTTTGTGCATCCCAAGATGTCCCTAGGGGCATTGGCATCGGTGGCATCCCCCGAGGTCGTTTGATGACTGTGGTGTTATCAGACCGAGGTAAAAGACAACTTCCGGTAGAGCCCATCAGAGCTAGGAACGGAGGGGGTGGTTGTGGCAACGGTGACGCCACTTGGCGGGCGTTTTTCCCGTCGGGGGGGGGGGGCGAACTTGGATGTTCATCATCTTGAATGGATGAACTTCCATAATTGTATTTAGCAGCCCACTTTTTTCCAAATGAAAACAAAGGAGAAAAATCCTTAAATGTGGAATCTAACACTGTTTGTATGTCCGTGAAGGGAACCTTTTAAATCAAAGTATTTTATAACAGCAAGAAATTCTCAATATTACCTATTTTTCAGGAAATATCAAAACATTTTTACTTTACTCAGTCGCATAAGTGCATAACTGATTGGAGACATCTGAAACTTTACATTAGATATTTGAACATTTAATCGCATAACTCCCAAATGCATTTTGAAAAATTAAATTTGTAATTTTTCAAACATACTTTTATTTTTGCTTTTAAGCAAATTGAAGACCTTCACAAATTTTTATCTAAATTAATTTAAAAAAACGCAGCTTAAAAAATTCTTGGAAAGACTTTCTTTAAAAAAAAAAATTGTTCAGTTAATTATTTCCGTACACATAACTGATCAAAGATGATCGCCATTATGTAACTTTTGGAATAAATTATTATCAATCAGTTAATAGACCTATATAGCAACAATTTATGTTTGTAATATATTTGAAATCTTTAGATAATGAATTTAAAAAAAAAAAATAATTTTATTTAAAATTGCAAGTGTGTTTGAAAAATTCCCTACGCTCTACTAATTGACTGATTTAAAATTTCGCTCTTTTATATGTGCTTAAATTTTTTAGTATCTAGAGTCTTTATTTCAGGCTCTACACAATTTGGGAAAATAGCTTCTTTTTTTTTTTTAAATCTGGATTGCAAAATTATTGTGCAAAAACTGTCTGACCGATTTTGTTTAAAATTGGCTTGTTACTTTATCATTTCAAAAAGTTCTTTGAGGTAAAATCTGAAGGTGGTATGTATTGTATAAGTACTCAAAAAAATTCTCAAAAAAACTGTTTTAGGATCAATAATAACATATCTTTCAATTGACAACTGATGATATTGTGTGTAAAATTTATTATAACAAAACTTTTTCTCTCAAACTTTTCCCTAAAATGTTATCAAGTTATATAGAGAAACTGAAGAAAAAATCTGATGTGGACATAACACGACTTCCTTGTATGCTTATGAAATTATAAATATACATTTTTTGCTCCATTTCATTTAAACTTCATTATTTCATTTGAAAGTGAGATATGATCTTTCCAGTTCTTTAATAAAGTAGATTGTTACATAATTGCTATAATATTAGTTTTTATTAGCATCACTAAATTTTATAGCAATGTTTATTATCAACTAGATTGGTACAAATGTATAAATAAAATTAATTTTTTTTTTTTGTCTTCAGTCATTTGACTGGTTTGATCCAGCTCTCCAAGAGTCGTTTCATTTTGGTATACCTCCTACATCCTACATCCCTAACAATTTGTTTTACATATTCCAACCGTTGCCTGCC
>JAAAKQ030200375.1:0-11855 GCA_010016005.3 Zanna intricata
GGCTCTCCCAATCGATTTAGTGGTGAAAGTTCGTGCGGCCATGTGGAGATTGCGAAGAGGCAGGGAAACCGAGGTATCTGGGATGCGGTTTCCCAGATGCGAATGGTGTGGTGGCGGGAGAAATGCCAGCAAACCAACCAATCTATCTATATGTTGTTTTTTTTTTAACTGAAGATGCATTCTAAAGAGTAAAGTATATGCCTTTTGTTTTGATTACTGCATTATAATACCTGATGTATTTCTTATTGAGTTGTTCTTTTGATTGCAAATATCTTTTGTTAATCAGGAGGCCGATTCCATTTTTGTCTGTTATTCTATCGGCTTCTTTATATGAACTACTGATTTACATTACTTCGTCCAAATTTAATTCTTAAAAAATGAATATTTTATAAACATTTTCAAATAAAAAAATTAATTACAAAAAAAAAGTACAAAACGATGTCTCTAATTGAATTAAATTTCACTAAAAAATATTTAAATAAAACGATCGGTCGACCCGTTAGTAATACAATTTACTCTTCATCTTATCTCACATCAAATCGCGTTATAGTGTTAGCTTCGATTACTTTTGAGAGTTAATGCGGTCTGTACGAGATATATACGTCTGCATGCCTGGCAAATCTAGTTATATAGCTATCACGTACTAGTTTCATCATTCCATCATGATATGCGAATACAAAGTATTTTCTACTATCTATATAAAACCTCAGACACGCAATCTAACAATTACATTTACATTAAAAAGGATGATACAGTCTGACATTAAACAAAATGTGCTTTTCATTAAACCAAAATTCGTGCCGTTTAAATAAAAATGATTATTAAAATCGGCATAGAATATATTTATTACTTCTTTTTTTTTTTATATCACTATCGATAAAATTATCTTCAATGAAAAGATTCATCTGAAAGAGTTCGGAAGCGGGCTCTTTAGTAATTTCTTTATTAAAATCGTAGATCTAAACAAGGTCTTCGGGAAAGGAACAGAAAAACTACTGTACGATTAAAAGGAAATTTGTTAACTGAAGGGGAGGGGGGAGCTACTCGATTGTTGCCGTTTTCTGTTGGTGATATTTTGTCTGTTAATTATTGTATTTAGTTTAAATACATACCTTTCGTTATTAATAAGTTGTAAATAATTTATATATTTAACGCTAATTAGACCAGAATAACGAGCGAAGCGAGCTTTTAAATTACAGTATTTAGGGTACGCGCTCAATGCAAACAGGAAGTCAGATACAGAGACTCGGCGCCGATCGGCGAGAGAAAATTTACCATGTTTCTAAAACTTAAACTCACATAGTAGCGGCAGCCACACCTTAATTTAATAAAATTAAGGTAAATAGATAAAGACACTAATTTATTATATTTAATTGTTTAGTTAGTTTAACTAAAATATAGTTCAAAATTCAGGAGATGTTAATTAAAATGATTAATTTTATAAATATCGGTTGACATGATTCTCGGTTCCCTGCTTTTTTTTTATTATTAACGACCGGCCTCAATATCTTGAGCCGTTCATTTTAATCCTTTTTGCAGACGAATATACTATATCTTTATTTGAAGATAGTTATTTAAAAGGAATTGAAAATTTAACGATAGCGACTCAAAAGGATTATTTACTAGATGGAATATAATCATTTAAACATAAAAGTAAATTAAATCTTTGTTCTGTAATTCTCAGTAAAAGTAATATGTTGATTGCCTGTATAGATTTCTCATTAATGATAGCGATAATATTTCAGTTGTCCGCGATGTTTTATTTGAGTTCTCGTGGGAAGATTGATTTGATTTTGTTTATAATAAATCGACCGTACTATTTTTGGTCTCTCTCGTTTTCTGTTTTAGCCTCCGGAACTACCGTTAAGGTATTACTTCAGAGGATGATATGTATGAATGCGAATGAAGTGTATTCTTGTACAATTTCAGGTCGACCACTCCGGAGAAGTGTGGTTAATTAACACCCAACCACCAAAGAACATCGGTATTCACGATCTAGTATTCAAATCCGTATAAAAATAACTAATTTTACTAGGATTTGAAACTTACAACTCTCGACTTCGAAATCAGCTGATTTGCGATATGGCGTTAACCACTAGACCAAAAACAGACCACTAGACCACAGGGCACTGTTTTTGGTCTGAAGCGCCTCAATAATACTTATTTTTTTTATTTTTTTTTTTTTTTAACCTCCGGAACCACCGTTAAGGAATATCTTCAGAGGATGAGATCAATGAATTGTTGCGTGTGTGAAAAATGCCATGCCTGACCGGGATTCGAACCCAGGACCTCCGGGATGAAAGGCCGAGACGCTACCACTCGCGCCACGGAGGCCGGCCAATAATACGTAAACTTATAATCATTATTTTTTATGCCGTAAAATAAAGGCATAAATAGTTTTCAAAACTGCTTTTGAATAACGAAATATTTAGTAGTAATTTCTTTCTTCAATTTAATGTTGAACTTACATTGCATCTATTTTTTTATATTTATCTTTCATCTTAATATATAGACGCGATATCAGAATAAAGATTTGTTTATTCATTTTATCCAGAATAGATATCGAGAAAGCCATTTATTACTCTTAATCATAATCAATACACATGTAACCGGTTTACACTAACGGCATTATATCTTTTCCAAAGAACTTAAAGAGTTATTCGACACGATTCTTAATAAATAAATCGTCGGTGGATTTACTTTATTTCCGAATCCGTTTTCTATTTATATATAAAATGTATTACATTACTAAATTTTATCTTCAAATTACTGATGAAAAAATAAAGAAAAGTACATTTTTTGACGGTTTTTTAGGTCAGATTAACAAAAAAGTGATCGAAAAAAATTATCATAGAATAATTTCAAAATTCGATTACAAATAATGTGATCGTTAATATTATAATTATAATTACAATATAATTATAATATAATATGGTATTATTATAATTATAATATGGTAATATTATAATATTATAATTAATATAATAATAATTAATACTATAATTTAACATTGTTTCACATATGACTGGGGTATATACTAATTTTCTGTCGGTTTAAATTTTCATTAGGTTGTAACTTTTGTCCACTACGTAAGAGACCCTAAGAGAATGCTGGTGTCATTTGAAGGATTGAAAATTATTTTCTTTTCGGTGAACGCGGCACGGCTGAAATATGACATTATATCCGGCTCGGTGAAGGTAAACGAAATAATAGCTTTTGCTTTTTCTCCCCTAACCAGTTACTTTTTTTTTTTAACATAATTATTGTATCATCTCGACAGGGATTTGTATCTTCAGATTTTACGTAGCGATGAAGAGAAATCTTTTTTAAGAAAATTAAGCTGAATGAATAAAGCTTAATACAAATTAAACTGACAAAAATGTAAATAAATAACGAAACGGTATTTATTTCATTACTTTAATCAAAGATTAATTTTTTTTTCTCTTATAAAATGAGATAAATATTAAGCTTTGTATTATAGAAGTATTAACGCTCTACAAAACGACCAATGTTTTGGAAAATAGTGATAAACAGACCGTTTTTCAACTTTGAAAAAAAAAAAAAGAAAGAAACCGGGCTAGTAAAACATTAGGATTATACGATTGAATTATGCGAAGGAGAGACGAGATAACTCGCTGTTGTGTAAAGATGATGAAACTCAGTTGCAGTGCGGTCAACGACATGGACAGACGTAGAGAATCTGCCGCCGTCGCCGACATAGAACTGCCCTCGAGCTCCCACCGAAAGCAAGCAAGAGACCAAGTAATGTGAATAACATACATTCGCACATTAAGAGAGGGAACTCTGTAGAATAAATTAGGATGTAAAGGATTTCCATTCAAATCTTATATCGGCAAACATAAACTCTTTTACTATTAAAAAGTAATAATTTAGTGGTTTTTAAATTTGTTGACTACGAAGTTATTTTTTTAATTCTAAATACTGATTTTACGGTTCTTTATTTAGAAACTGAAAAATTTACATTGTCGTACACAAAACAAAATCATAAACATAGTATGCCGATTAATTCCATAAAAAGATGACTTAAAAAAATTAAATATATGAAACGCACAGTTAACAAATTTGAATTAACTGAAAAAAAAAAGAACTTTTGATTATAATTTACAGGATAAAATCGAATAAAGTAGTTTATCCACAGAAAAACATGCGGTTTAACAAATGAACTTATTTGAATTCGCATCTATAATTAGAAACTTTCTGATAAGCGCTATTTTCTTTTTTCAGTTTAGCCTCCAGAACTACCATAAGGTATTATACATCAGATGTGAATGAAATATAGTCTTATACAATCTCAGGTCGACCGCTCCTGAGAAGTGTGGTTACTTAAAACCTAACCACCAAAGATCACCAGTATCGACGATCTAGTATTCAAATCCACATAAAAGTAATTAGCTTTACTAAGATTTGAACCTTAGAACTCTCGACCTCGAAATCAGCTAATTTTCGATGTCGCGTTATCCACTAGACCACTAGGTGGATACTAGATATCTACCTAGTGGATCTAAGGTTCACCTGGTGGATACTGCTAGGTGGTATCCACAAGGTGGGCTTGATAAGCGCTATTTTTTTTTGTTTAACCTCCGGAACCACAATTAAGTATATCTTCAGAGGGATGAAATTAATGAATTGTAGCGTGTGTGAAAAATGCCATGCCGGGATTCTAACCCGGGACATCCGGATGAAAGGCCGATACGCTACCACTTGGCCACGGAGGCCGGCCAAGATAAGCGCTATTTGAAGACAACTAAAGAAACGTAAAATAACAAACACTAATTCTTCTATGAAACCGTAAAAAAGAAAATATGATGAATTAATAAAGTGAAAATAATACAAAATACAAAACTGAATTAGTTATCGTAACTGATCGCGGAAAGTTTTAGCCGGTATAAAAAAATATCTTAAAACATCATAAATACTGTAAACATTTCCGTAGAAACAGCATATCATGACGAAGGGGTGGTCACTGAATTTTCACTAAATCTTCGCGCATTTGTTTATTTTCAAACGTTTTTGTATAAAAAAAAAAAGGTTTCCGACGGTAAAATATATAAAATAAATGTAACGTAAACCGACGAAATTTTAAGTATATAACAGCTCACTGTGGAAGACATCTGTAAATCGTTCTAAGTAGTAAACCCAAGTTATTATAGACAAACGATAAGCTAAAAGATGATGGTAAACGTTAGAAATAAAATATGCGATACGTAACCGCTGTCCACCAGGCTGGTCTAGTGGATAACGCAACATCGCAAATCAGCTGATTTCCAAGTCGAAAGTTCTAAGGTTCAAAGTAAAGGTCCTAGAAAAGGTTATTATTTTTATAATAACCTTTGAATACTAGATCGTAGATACCTGTGTTCATTGGTGGTTGGGTTTCAATTAACCACACTTCTCTGGCTTCTCTGGAGTGGTCGACTTGAGATTGTACAAGACTACACTTCATCCTCATTCATCTTCTGAAGTAATACCTTACGGTAGTTCCGGAGGCTAAACAGAAAAAGAAAGATAAATAACCGCTGTTATTTATCTTTCAATGGAGGGAATGAGGATCTGTGTGAACGACATGAACGAGAAGATTGCATCAGATTGTACACATCATAGAAGTAGTATATATATATATATATATATATGAAAGCCCACCGCTTTAGTAGTTAAAGCGACATTGCAAATCAGCTGATTTCGAAGTCGAGAGTTCTAAGGTTCAAATCCTACTAAAGCTTGTTGTTATTTTTGTACGGATTTGAATACTAGATCGTGGATACTGGTGTTCTTTGGCGGTTGGGTTTCAATTAACCAGACTTCTCAGGAGTGGTCGACCTGAGATTGTACGAAACTACACTTCATTCACATTCATACATACCCTCATGCATCCTCTGAAGTAATACCTTACGGTAGTTCCGGAGGCTAAACAGAAAAAAAGAGTGTATATATATATATACATATATATATATATATATACATATATATATATATTGTTTCTAGTAGCCGGATATTAAATCTAATCGGTAGTATCTTTGCTGAAATGCCTGTCGGGTTAAGATAATGTCTACCATTTATACGAAACAATAACCCGGCCTCTCTAATTCTGTTTCTAAAGAACAGTCACTTTAATACATTTTGCTTATTTTTTTTTTATCTTTGGCTTAGCGGTTACAGTAATTAAGTCCGATAAAGCTGGACTTCAATTCCACCATAGTTACAAATACGATTTCATTTGATTTGACAACAAAAATCTTTAAAAAATAATATCGATTTAAAAAAAAAGTTATGAATGAATTAAAGAATTTTTTTTTTTAATTCTGAACTTTTGAAATCTGAGCCAAACTAAACACAGCTGTAGAAATGTCTTAAATAGCAGCGCTTTCAAAAAATAGAATTGAATTTGTATTTTTTAAAAAGAATAACATCTTTTCAACAAAAAAAAAAATCTAAAATTTGTTTACAGTAATTTTATTTAATGTACGGATAGTACAACTGAAAAAAAATCTGCGTGTAAAAAAAGAGGTTCGCAAGAAAAGGATAACAAAAAATTATGTTAACTAACTACTATCGAGTATCAGGCAAAAACATAAATAAAGCAATTTTATGGATTAAATTTTATGGTTAAAATTTTCCTATGATTTCGATGAAACTCAGAAATACTCTTTACAATCGAGATGAATTCTGGTCTTATATCTTTACACTATAACGATCCAGGATTGTTAAATTAGTCGCATAAATAATCATCTTTTTAAATTGTTTATACGACCGAATAATTTTTCTCTTCCAGTACTATTATCACCGCAGGAAAAGCAGCTGATCTTCCTGTAGAAAGATCGTCAATATCGGTGCAGTACTTTTAAGATTAAAAAAAAGAAGTACGGTCACATTACTACGTCAGAATCTCAAATACTTAATGTGAAATGAGGAATAGTTTAGCTGATCTTCCTGTAGAAAGATCGTCAATATCGGTGCAGTACTTTTAAGATTAAAAAAAAAAAGTACGGTCACATTACTACGTCAGAATCTCAAATACTTAATGTGAAATGAGGAATAGTTTAGCTGATCTTCCTGTAGAAAGATCGTCAATATCGGTGCAGTACATAGTACGATTAAAAAAAAAAAAAGATACTTAATGTGAAATGAGGAATAGTTTAATATTATTAGACGAGCAAATGTTGATGTACATTTAATAAATAAAGATTACTGATTTGAATGACCCGACTTATCGTTAAATCACAAGTCTTATAGTTTTAATGTCGTAAAAAAATATTAACCTAGCCGTAAGATATTCATAATAATAAAATAAATAATTCGATTACACCTTTAATTATGTATAATTTTAAGATAAAATAAAAAAGAAATTATACTTTTTTCATTCTCTACTTAAAGAAAAAAATTTTGACGTTTAAAGTTTAAATACGTAAACGAAAAAGAGGGTATAATTTAAATGTTTTAAAGATTCTGATAAGGATATGCATATTAACTTATGTACAAATGGCACCTAAGGATTAGTTTAGTAAATTCTGAAAAAAATCCGATTATACGTTTGCTTCTTTTATTTTTTATTTTAATCTTATAAAAATTGCAAAAAAAAAAAACAAGTTGCACATCTATCTGACCCGACCAAAAATTCTACTTTTATATAATATAAAGAATAATAATATAAAATATATACGACCTTTTATTATATAAATTTAACTTAAAAATCTCGCTATAAGAATACAAAATATTTACCGATTAGAAATTTAACCAATTTTATTGTTGACATCTCTGTCATATTATTCTTAGAATTTAGACAAAAAGAGCCCGCGATATTTGTAAATTTAAATATTTAACGTTTTAAAATTATATTTTATATTAATAACATAATATTTTACTCTCTTTAAACACGACATAAAAATATTTACATAAACGATTTTTATAATTTACCCTTTAAGTTATATTTTTAATCTATGATACCTCGTTGGCTTTGGCATAAATAGAAAGTTAAAAAAAAAAAAAAAAAAAATTATATAATTTAAAAAAGAAAAAAAAAAGCTCATTTAAATTTATTTCTTACAATTAGTCCGATTTCGTATATTCCTTTTCCGGATCTATACTATAATAAGGGAAATTATGCTAACCGGGTTTTTTAAGTCAAATTTTTTGCAGATTTTCCTTACATGACTCACCCTCTATCTAAAAAACATAATTTTAATGTTGAAAAATTTCAGAAGAATGTATATAGGTTGATACATTTGTATCTATTGGTTTAATATCGGAAGACATCCCAACCCCCGTAGGGGAAGACACCCATCAAGTGACGATTCCGATCGCCACATCACCCCTCCCGTTCCTAGCCCTGAGGGGCTTTACCGGGAGTCGTCTTAAGACCTTTATTGACCTTCGTACTGATTATATATATCTCAGTCATCAGCCAGGTCTCGGTTGGGATGCCCCCGATGCAAATGCCGCGGTCGACATTTAGCATCAGAGTAAGATACCGCAGCAGCAAACGTTCATATCAGCAGACAGATGAATAGACCGATTCGGGTGAAATTTATGACGAAGATTTCTGTATATGGAGCATTGATGCCGTTCGATTTCGGTTACAATCGGCCAAGGAGGCAAGGAGATATAGACCTTACAGATCACAAATAAAAAAATAGGGATAATGGAATACGGGATGAAAATAAATGTGAGGAAAACAAAAGTTATGAAAATGAAAAGATGTGAATACTGCATCAGCGGAAGGAAAAATTGATCAGATAGAAAGATACAGATATCTCGGGACAGTACTAGATGCAGACTGGAGGAGTAAAGAAGAGATTAACGTGAGAATTTCCACGGCACGACAAAAAAACTGTTTTTTTAGAAGGAAAAAACTACCCCGCTGTACAATGAACATTAACCCGAGGAAGAGATCGGAAAAATGCTACGTTAGAAGACTACTGCTTAACTGTAATGAAACATAAAACCAAGGGAAAATAGAAAAAGATAAGATCGAGGCATTTGAGTTGCGGATTTGGAAGAGGATGGAGAATATAAAACGCATAGACAGGGAAAGTAACGGAAATATTAAGAAGATAAATGAAGATAGATATTGACGATTATCAGAAGGAGGAAAGGAAATCGGGTCGAGAATATAATTAGGGGAAAATAAATACAGTCATCCTAAAGGCTCTGTTGAAGATGAAAATAGAAGAGAAAGGAAGAAGACTGAAGTTAATAAATGACATAAAGGGTAGTGACGGTTATGATCATGAAGAAAAAACCACGAGACAGAAACAACAGTGGTGTCAGGGACATTTTTTTTCTTTCTCATTAGTCTCCGGAACCACCGTAAGATATTACTTCAGAGGATGAATGTATAAATGTAAATGAAATGTTTTAAACGATCTGAGATCGACGATTCCTGAGATATGTGGTTAATTGAAACCCAATCGCTAAAGAACGCGGTCTCCACGATCTAGTATTCAAATCCGTATAAAAGTACTAGGATTTGAACTGTAGAACTCTAGACTTCGAAATTAGCTGAACTGCGATGACGAGTTCACCACTAGATCAACCCGGTGGATCAGGGGGGGCAGAGACCTGCCAACAGGCAGAACACCAAATGATAATCAGCTCCAAAATCTCAAAATTTTAATCCGACGGTAGAAAAATTTTTTCTCATTATTCAGTGCATTTAGGTAGCTGTGATTTTTTTTGGTGATGTTTGTTCTTATTCAAAATTTTACTCTGCCCCTACCCATTGGGGGGGTGGGTGGGAGCAAAGTAACCGCTTTTATGTTATTCCTGGACTTACAAGTCACCATCTTGTGCCATTTAATTGATTCCTTTACATTATACGACATTTTGGTTTTGTATCGAACGATAAACTTAATTTTGTTTGTTTTTCTATATGGTTATTTTCTGCTTGATATCTGCAAACTGGATTAATCGATTTTTATGAAATTTTGAAAAATAACTTCTGATTCCACTGATCGTAATTAATTTTGTTGGGAGTTTTGACGTGTAGTCACCGTAGTTTTCTTTCTTTTTCTGCTTAGCCTCCTGAACTACCGTAAGGTATTACTTCAGATGATGGCACACCATTCATACATATATGGACGTGAATGAAGTGAACGAAAATGAAGCGAATGAAGCCGTATATCAGAAAAAAGCGCGTGAAGGGAAAGTCCTACTAGTGTGTTGTCACCTATTTTATTTATTATTTTTTAAAGATTAGTAGGCCTACGCCCAACTGTAGGACGATAATGAAAGTTTAGTATACTTGATCGGAGCAGATTATTTAATAATTCACACAATAATGTAGTCTTGCTGCCGTTAAAAAACCTTTGAAACATTCAAAAACCTTTTTGAAGATACACGTCTACTGCAGCGCTCCCTAGCGACTTATAACCGTAAAGCTAATGAGCTCCAAAATCTAACTATAACCGTAAAGTAGAGATTTAAGATTACTTTAAAAAAAGTACAATATTTTTCAGTGTTAGCTAATAACTTGATATTTTTAAAAGGTGTACGCTAATAGTACTTGTTTCCAACTATAATAAAATAATTAATATACAGTAATCGGTCGACTAGTTAATACGAATTGTATATCGCTTACACATAATATTGTATAAAATTAATAATAGACGAGTGGTTTTTAATTATTAAATTCTAGATTATTCTATCTCTTATTCCTAATCGTTTTCCATGTCACAAATAAGTACATAATATAAAATGAATTGATAACTGGTTTTAATTAATCGCATTTCGTTTTATTAATTAAATCGTTTTTTTATTTAATTATATTCCTTTTCTAATCGTTTTTAATTATTACATTTAAATGTATGAGTTATAAGTGTATGGGACTTTTAAATGTTAATATTAGAAAAATTAAATTAAGCAAACGATCCTTCTTCAAAACGATTTATTTTTCGGCCAGAAAACATCACACACCTCGTCCTCATGAGGTCAATTAAAATTTTTTTAAATCGAAAAGGTAACTTGTGATAGATCACTTTACAGGGAAATGAAAGATAAAAAATGTTGTAAAGAACTTCGGACTACAACAATCCTAATCAAAATGACAGCCGTTAATATTTTCCACAGCTAATTTCATAAGTGGCCTGCAGTACTGCTCATTAGTAAAATATTATAAAACACACACACACATCTATTTTGAGGTATAAACATATAAGAAATACTAATTGACTGCAATTTTGATTGGGATTGTTGAAATAGCCTGATGATTTTGCGTCACTTTTTTTCGTTTTGACGCATGATTTGTCGCATAATCCTACAATTTGCCTTTCTATTGAAAACTCTTGAGTTGCCCTCCTTTGGAAACCTCCTGGTAGCTTGGGTTAGGATGGTCTCGCATCGATAAATAGATTGTTTCCAGGTAAAGATATTCGCTAAATTTTATTTTTCTTCGTTTAACTGTTGAAAAGTTATGTAATGGTCGTCGTATTTTATCGACAGTCTGAAATATCTTGGTTACGATATTACGTACAATTTACTGACTGCATCGATATGATTTTTTCGAGAAAATAATGTTACGAGTTCTCTTAACGGCTACAAATATTTTATATATACAATATTAAAAACAGTTTTTGACGACTCATTCTTGTATCGATTATAACAAACATAATAACAACAAAAAATATTATTTTATACAACAAAAAATATATTATTTTATACATTTTGAATAGACGAGGACAGCGATGTGTCTTTGTATGGACTCCTGGGTATGCTGGTATTACAGGTAATGAAAGAGCAGACGAAGCTGCCAGAATGGCAACAGTATGTAATAACTTGGATGTCATTCCTGTTCGAGTGGCGGATGTTAAGAACTGTCTAACAAATATAATTAGAACGTATTG
>JAAAKQ030200386.1:1585-11855 GCA_010016005.3 Zanna intricata
TTTTTTAATTAATTCCATTTTATTTTATTTTTTTATGATGAACGAAACATTTAGTATACGATTTATATTTTATGAATTGATCATTTCATATTTGAGCAATATGTTCAAATATACAATTTAAAAAAAAAATAGGTTTTATTCGCAAACGTGAGGAGTGGCTCTGTTTTAAATGGTTGCTGTGCACTGTGTATTATAAACAACATCTGCTATCACAAAAGACTGGTAAATAGTTCTTCAAAAAGTAACTGCATGAGCTTAATTTCAATCCCAGTCTGCATTTTTAGTACCGTTTCCTGTATGTAGTTTTATACTAAACTTATTGAATGAAGGTAACTACATTTTTTGCCGTTAATCATCCAAATTTTAAAGATTTCAAAGATCGCTTTTTACAATTCATATTTTGCAAAATCAAATTAAAATTTCTATAAAATGTTTTTCCACGTCTTTTTTTTTAGTGACATTTATTGAATTTCATTGAAAAAATCATATTTGCTTTATTATGTATGTATGAAAAGTTTACACATTAAGTTTATGTATATGCTCGTATATTGAATTTATGTATGAAGAGTTGTTAAATTAATTCCTGGAATAAAAACAACGCAGAAACATGTTTACAGACATGGAAAAAAATATAGTTATTCGTTGTAGAACCAATTATATAAAACTATCATCTCAAAAAAAGTATTTTCAAAATCTTTTTATTTAATAATATTAATCTGATTTTTTTTCCGGGGAATTTGCAATATTTGTTAATTAATTTTCTTTTTCAAATCATAAAACATTCCTACGCGATTTGGCAATGCTTTCCTAAAATATACAAAATTTTATATTTTGTTATGCTTTTATATCACCTTACTGGCCATTTTATTTTTCCTTTTACTAGCAGTTCCAAATTGTATTATTCATTTATACTCCTAAAAACCCTAAATATTTATTATGTAAAAAACCTTCTCTTCATGAGAAATTAATTTATGAACAATCTGACCTCGTCGATGGATATGTTTTCACATAGTAGTGAAGTTTTTTCTAATTTTCTGGTAGAGTTTTCCCCTTTTATTTTACTCTATCCTTTTATCGAACTAACCAAAATATCAACCTACAAAATTAAATATAAAGATTACAAAATTTATTACAATAAATTACGTAATTTAAAATTACAAAATATATTACAGTAGAAACTCATGAAAAAATTTCCTTGGTTGAAAAAGTATGCTCTTGTAACAATCAATTTTGGATTCTGAGGTGTTCAATAAACCGTTAATAATGATATGATTAAATGGGTCAAAGCTGAAACTGACGCCACCATTGTGATTCCACGGTTTGAGTATTGCGTCCGGCACAGGCTTATTCTGAATAGCATTATAATAACTGATATTTAGCAAATCGTCTTGCAGAGGTTCTATTAGACCGTTATTTGGTTATTCTAAAATAATACTTTTTTAAGAATTAATGGATAAATATCTCACTTGAATAGTAAATTTTCTACTGATTTTTATTAAAAAAAATTTTCAATGTGTTAAATACACATCATTTAAATTTGTATAATGAAAATTTAAATGAAACAAATTTAAATTTGTATATATGTATTTTTTTTTTGTGTGGTTTTTTTTTTGCTGAATTCATTTATATACAATCAGCTTCTATATCAAAGTTATAAACAAGTCGTAGACCATCACTGGAAATAGGATCAGCCAATAATAATCCCCTACGATTAGAAGAAAAATTAATATGAAAAAATACAAGAAATACTATGAAATAATTTAATAATATTTGATAGCGTCTGATAAAATAGTTAAATAAAGAATTAAAAGATATCTTCATCTATTAATCAAGACAGGTAGGTAAGATGAACAACCATAAATAAAATTTTAATTTTAAAAACAATATAGATAAATAACAACCCAAGCAACCATAAACTTGCATAACCGAAAATAAAAAATCACAGTTATTACAAAAAGTGGTATCTCCAACAAACCGGATCATCATAACGGTCTACCAGCCAGAACAAGCTCATGGAGTCTTTTCAACCACCTAACATCCTCACTGTTATCAAGTATATTCAAAGCTAGATGATTAACGTACTTCTCCAGTCTGGACAAATATCTTGAACTAGGCGTTTAGCTTCTTTTCAAAAGTATTGAATGCCTATGTAATCGAATATCTCAGTATCTCTCGCGTACCACGGCGATTGGGTTTTGTTCCGTAGTATTTTATTCTAGAATCTTTGATTGATCCTCCATATTGCTGTTAGTGGTTGCGGCCCTAGAGTTAATTGCCCGTAGTATTGCAAAATCTTACTGGAAAAAGAAAATTAAGATTCCCCACCCAAAATCCAATACAACCTTCTGAACTTCATGTCAAGCAAGCTCCTTTTCTCCCGTAAATGATCTCTTCAAGTTAAACGACAAACAAGGTATAAGCCCTTATACTTTACCTTACAGGCATGAGGTGTTCTGAAACTGTTTGAATGAACTTCAGACATTCTTCTCTTCTCGTTGTGAAGTTACGTAGCTACACTTTACCGGTTCCATTTTTATTCTCTGTTTATGTAGCCAAACGCTGATGAATTCCAGTGCAGATTGTAATTTTTCATGACTATATTCGGGCTCCATCAAACATCAAGATTTCTGGGTCATCTTTATATAACATAACGGTAACATTATTGAATTAGGCAGATCAGCAGTGTAGACCATAAATAGAACCGGTCTCAGAACTGAGCCCTGTGAGACTCCTGAGTTATTGCCGAAAACTTAGACATCTCTTGATTAAAGTTAACTTGTGAGAAGCGATTTTTCAAATAGCTGCGTAGGATTAAGAAGTAAGGTTGTAACAGGTACAATTTTAATTTGCAAAGAAAACCAGGCAACCAGGCTTTATCGAGTGCTTGTTCAACATTCAGAAAGGTCACCATAACCTTTTCTCTTTTATACACCTAACGATAACATTAGTAACTCTATGGGTTTATTCCACTTTTGAATGACGACCCCTAATGCGGAATTAATTACTGCACCTCCGCTTTCTAACAGTGGCCAGAATCTGCGCAAGAACAGTTTCTCAAACAACATAGATAAAATCTTTAGTAGCCTTATACAAAGATACTTCCTGCGAAGGTTTGCCAGGTTTAAAGACCATGTTATACGCTGTATCTTCAATTCTGATGGGTAGTGAGTTATCATAAGGATTGAATTAAGTAGTTTCCAAATGTAATAAGTAGCTCTAGAGCATAGTGCTGATATAATCCTTTGGATAACGCAGTCTAACACTGCTTCCTTTCGTACGTTCTTTATTCTCTTTACTACTTATATTTTTCTTCTCCATCAAGAAGGGCCTCATAGGGAGACAAAAAGGAATTAGGCTATTTACGAAGCCATTAATTTTCTTCTCGAACCCTTCTTGCAACTCATGTGGCTAAAAAACCTTGCCTAGGTTCGCAGAAAACAACTTGGCTTTTTGCCGTAACTGTAGGCCTACCCATTAGTCATCTTTAATGGAGGGAATGATAGTGATTGCTTGAATTTTTTCGTTACCTTTCGTAAAGAATCATCATATCTCTTCAAGGGAGATAGACTTCAAACATGTTCTTTAAATGATTCATTTCTGTGCATATTTATTAGTATCTTTAATCTACGGGCTTCCTGTTCACTGCCGCCCTATGCTCAGGACTCCTGAATCATTGTCATTTCCTATTAAACAATCTCTTTTTATTTAACTAGTCGACAATCATCCTGGGATAGTATGTTTACCTGCAGTGGAATAGAGCGCATACCGTGTTCTGCATCAGAGCAGTTAAGCATATTGTAGATAGATCCACAGTATCGGCTCTATATCGAAAGCTAACTTCTCCTTAATTCAAGTACGAAACGACTCCCAGTCCGTTCTACTGTTGTAAAGGAACACGAATCTATTTTTTCTTACAATCATTGTACTAATTGTCAGAAATTCAAGCTGATCAATCCAACGTGGAATCATAGTTGTTCTTCACAACAGCATAAAAAGTTGATACACCTGAGCTGGCATAAAAATTCAGTAAACCAGAATTCTTCGTTGGATCTAAAGACCAATAAGTTAGTTGAAGCCCAGTAATAACCTGTAGTCGCATCTTTCCGATGGACACCTTTACGGTGATCTCCAGAATACATTCTTCGCGTTTCAGTCACCTTCCAGAATGAATTAGCACCCAAGTGAGCTCACAATACATATCACTGATTACCGCGTAACGAGTAATAAAGCAAATTGCTGAAAGTTTAATAAGTTCCAGTATTAGATCAGTCTATGATCTCAATCAAGGCTGCCTGGATGTGGGCGGTGCTGAATGGAAGGAGTTGACGCCGTAGCTCATTTCTTTCCACAAACACAATAAACTCATGCACCATCCAATCTGGATGGTTGGTTATGTACACTGATCAGCTACTAATTTTTAGATAGTTTCTGTCAGTAAAATGAGTTTCTGAGATAAGGATGACGTTTAGCAGTTTGTAGAAGATCAGCCTCTCCAGTTTTTCGCTTCGGTTCACTAAACCATTTATACTCCACATTGCTGTTTGCAGTTAATCTCTCATCACTAGATTTAAAAACATATTTTCAGCAGCCCCAGCAGATTCCCAATCTGTTGAACGAAGAACTCAATGTTCCCTAGCCTCTCAAATTTATCTAGTAAAATTGAACTCTCACGATCGATTCCCATCACTGCTTCAGCGAAGGATATCGGAAGAGGATTGAAATGTTTATTAAGAATGTCATCATTACTATTATTCGGATTTCTAGTGATCTTTTATCCTAAATATGAGAAATGAGCATGGTCTAAGTTCAAAGATTTTTCTCTTGGATTCTGAGTACTCATAAGAATGTTTATCACAGCTATGTTTAGCGGGTATTCTCGCTTATCTTTTCTTTCTAGGATATCTTTACAAACCATGCGACCTCTGTAATTTGCAGGATGATCCTCTTGATATAAAGCACAAATTTCAGGAGTAATTCTGTCTTCTGGCAGTCAGCGGTCCTCTGTCCTCCTGCATACTTCACACACCGGTATGATTTCAAGCAGGTATTTTTAGTGTGACCTTGCTGCTGATACCTCATATCTTATACCAATCCTGGAATTCTGTTTGGAGTTACAAATCTAACGCAACATTTAGCTACGAATATTATTCTAAACCCTTCCCTATTATTATCCTTAGGTTCCAGTGATACGAAAGGTTTATTATACATTGTAATTCTATAGTAATACATTGTATTCTGTCTGTCCACCACCAATTCCAACAACTCATATAACTTCGTAATATCTGTAGTACCATGTAATACTAATGGAGGAGGTTTAACGTCAACATTTTGTTTAACAACGCTGTTGACCTCCTCCACCGGTTGATCATCAAATCGCTTTGAAAGAGGGAAGTTACTTCAGAAATTGGTATGCGCAACACCTGTACTGTTTTGAATCGCAGATTAATCGTAATAGAGTCTGAAATACAAATATCACTACCACTCTCCGCGGAATAACTCGAAATTTTCAATGACTTTATATCTTAAAAAATTCCTTTTCAACGGCTTCCGTATATCCCTTTTGGAACATTTTAATAATCCACGCATTTTTGCTTACCTGCAAGTTGTTAATATTTACCTCTTCGCAGATGCTGTTTGCTATTAGTTGCCATTTTAAACGGCCTATTAAGCTGGTCTATAGTAACTCTTCGATTCTAGGTTATGTAGTCTAGCGTAGGCCTTACACTGTCTAAATAACGATCTTCTTAAAATAAAATTAAACAATAAAGTCTCACACATTAAATGATACAATCACTGACTTATAGTGAGCATTTAAAATGCTCACTATAAGTCATAGTGAGTATAATAAATCATAAAATGTTGAAAATTAACAAATCACAGCTTATCAGCTTATCACACAATAACGATTTTCTTTTTGTTTTACAAAAAAAAAAAAAATAGAAGTATTAAAAAATAAAACCATGAATAGGTTGTATAAGATTAGATTGCACTTTCAGAAATTCAATTATTTTTTTTTAAATTTCTTTCTGTGTTCATAAGCCGAAAATAGCAATCATCAAAATAATCGTTATTTTGATGTTGATGTTTGTTTCTATTATGACAGTGAATGGCTTAGATGTTCTGCCATCTTTTATTTACTGAACTAGAGTCAAGTACAACAAACAATAGAAACTGAATATTTTCTTGATTCTCATCTAGACACCCAAAATAAAAAAAAAAACAGGCTTTTTCTACTTTTTTTAAAAATATATCTATCTTGTGACTTTAATAACAAAACGTCCACAAATATAAAATATACCTAATAAGCTTTTAAAATATTTATATTGAAAACTAGACATTTTAAAAAAAAAAAACTTTACTTTAAAGTTACATAACCACTCTCTGAACAAATGCTGTATCTCTGTTGAGAATAACACATAGAAAGACAACATTCCAATGCTCTTGCCACTAACCGAGAGTTGTCAATAGAACGTAGGAAAAATACTAAGGTATGCTAAAGAATAAAATTAATAACGATGTAATATCATAAAAATTTGATCTCCTGGGACTTTTTTAGTGTTATTTAAATTTTAAAAAAATGAATGGTAAAATATGATAATTTAATCTGGGTTATAAATCCACTGTTTACCAGTATACTCAATCTTATTAACATAATGATTTAAATATGTAGTTTAAACGGCAGCAAGTATTACAAATTTTTACTACCATATATGTTAAGATTAAAAATTATATGTTCTACTAAGGAAAATAGTTTTTGAAAGATTGACTAGTAAAATTACTTCATATCGTAAATTAAATCGAAACTGAATTTTTTCCATAAATAAATTTCACATCGCTTATTTTTTAAACAATAAATCCTTTGAATAATGTCAAATAATGTTGATTAACCGTAATAACATTGGTTTTTACTAGTGTTCTTCAAAATTTGTCTAGAAAAATATCATGAATTAAGGAATTTTTTCTGTTGTGTAAAAAAAAAATTTTTCATTAAGTCGTAGGATAACATGGAAGAGTAAAACGTTGAGAAGAGCTGATGATAACGGGAGAGTAATCGTAAGAAGTAGATGTAATATGAAGCTAAGAACGACGGAGGGTTAGGTTCAAAGTGCGATGACTGATGTCAGAAATTCTCTTTGATTCAAGCCTATTGATCTAAACCTGGTATCAACATATACATGTTACTCCATCAGATATATACCTTGTATTACCATACATCTGAACTCGTGTTTTTACACGCACTACTGATAGAACGCAGTTTAAGCTTTTAAAATATATAAACAAAATACACTCTCTATATAGTTTGACTATGTAAAACCTCTGCAGTCTTCCAACACTCTTTTATACCAGTAATTCGTATAAAAACGTGAAGAAAAAAACCGTATATTTTTGTATATAAAATTAAAAAAGATTTTATAACGAAATTCGACAGATTATTATTATAATATAAAATGATGTTAATATGTACTTCAAAAATATATTTTACTTCTACTTTTTTAACTTTGTTTTATATCTTTATCAAATGTTTCTTAGTTAATACTACTGATTGTCGCCATAGGGTATAGAAAATCCAATTAATTTATTGATTTGAAATTTTTTCGTACAAGTAAAAACTGTTTTACATAGGCCTGATAGGTTCATAAAACTCTAAACTACATGACAGATTGAAAATACGGTTTAAAAACTGTTTTCTTAGAAAGATAACTATGCATTTATTTATTTGTAATGTAGATAAACTTAAAATGACAAAAATTTGTTGAAAAATTAATAAAAGTCTTTATTTAAAATTTTTTAATGTCTCAAAAATGGTGGGTGATAGAAAGATTTTGAGTTCATATTCGTTTTCAGCTTCAAAAAGCAAATTAAAATCATGTATCTTATGTTAGGAAACAATAATTATATTTACCAGTGTTTTTATTAGCACAGCTTTTAGTGAGTCAAACGGCAGAGCCGCACAGCAGAGTTTGCTTTACTCTTCAGAGAGTCGATTTTCATTAATGCGGTTCCCCTCCTTTCATTCTCAGTCAAACCAGTGTTTGTCTAATTCACTCAGATATATACGAGAAATATTTCTCAGAAATATATATAATATACGAAATATTTCTGAAATATATCTGATACATATATATATATATATATATATATATATATATTGGGAAGGCAATTGCAAACCATCCATTAAAACCATTCTTTTCCTTTTTTTTCTCGGTAAGTCGGAGGAATCCATTTACGGACTGAGCGTCGAGGCTCGAATCAGGTTCCGCAAATGATACTAATAGTACGTGATGGATGTCTGCTCTCTACATACTAAACTTCCTACTTCACCGGACCCCTCCCCCCATTATGACCGGGCCCGCAATTAAGCATTACTCAGCCCCGGGAGTCTGAAGTGTCTCAAGCTCAGGAGATCCAGAGCCTCTGAGCATCATGTCACCCGTCCAAGCAAGAGCGAAGCGTGATGGCTCTGCGGGAGGCTGTTCTTCAAGCTTTGCTTGAAGAACAGCCTTCCGCATCATCACTACAGCTTCCAAGCCTCCAAGCTTTGCTTGAAGAACAGCCTCCCGCATCATCACTACAGCCTGCAGTGTAATAAACTCTCACTACAACCTCTCCAACGAAAACCTCTTTACCGCTCCACGATATCATTAGCCTAGCAGGGTATCATCGCCCCCCAGATGTTTCTGGGTCCTAATAATGGCTATTATAGACTTAAATGGCTCACCAGGAGCCCATTTGTTCCCTGTTCATCGGAACAGTCACGCCGCAGAATACCGACCCTCGCAGTTGGGGCTGTTCAAACCCTAAATCAGAATCTCCTCCTCCGTTCCTAGACATTCTTAGGTCGTAAGACAAACTCCGTGTAATCAGTGAACGCCTTCCACCGTGTTGTAGTAGATTTTATATTCTGTAGAAGCCTCTCGGATACCAAGTCAGCGAGCCCACTGTCCCTCCCATTCATGGCACTGGAACAGCGTATGTTCTACAGAGTCTTGATCTGTACAAATATGTAGACCGGAGATTCGCGCCTACCTGTCCGATGGGGATAAACCCCCGAAGTTGTCATGTCCGGTGAATAACAGTATATTATAAATAAGTTCGCCAAGTCTTCTCGAACACCACTGCTGCAAGTCTGGGATCATCCGCCGCGTCCAAACAGCCTTTACAACTGTCTTTCAACGCTCTTTCCAGATGTTCTTTATCACCTTCCGCGACAAAGTCGCAGTCATCCCAACATACCGGTAGTTCTTTTTCTCACAAAAAGATAAATTAAAGAAACATCCACTAACAAACAAGCAGCCTAGTAGGAGACGGTCCGATAAGCCAATATTATTGCTAACAATGAACGTCAGTGAAGGCTTCGTAATCAGAAAAGGTTCCTGTTGATGGAAAGAGTGGAAGCCAAATTGGAGCAGCATATAAAGCTATCGATGTGACGTTAGGTATAATTACCCGCTTCTTCGGTGCATGTGGCACCGAGTGTGATGAAAGAAGACGCTTCAAGATCACTATTATCCTTTCCGCCCGCCCACAAACTACGATAATATGATCGTTGAATCTGCACGATCGGTCGATCGTAACACCTAAGTACTTAACTGTGTACTTACGAGTGAGAGAATATATTATCTCTTTGAGATAATATATTCTCTCACTCACGCTCGTAAGCCAACTGGCTTACGAGCTAGACGGCTAGCCTCCTGCTAGCCAAGATTATGTATTCACTTTTTTGTCAATTCTAATCTGTATTTCATCAACTGTCACTAATCAACGAGAGAGCCAGGTTTCCATGATCCTGAAAGTACTGTTCAGTGCGGCCTCCAACCAAGGTTGCCAGGTCGTCTACGTAGGCAGTTTTTTCCGACTGTTCCCGAAACCTGAGATGGAGTACTCCGTCAAAGACAAAATTCTAGAGAAGCGGGCCGAGCAAAGAACCCTAAGGGAACATCTGGAATCCCAGTTCACCTTGCTGAGTCTTGACGAAGACCTATCTCTCCCGCAAGTACTCCCTTAGTTGTTTCAAGAGATATGGGCTGACTCCCTTGACCTGTAGATCATTAAGAATAACATTCTATGGAACGGAACTGAAGGCATTACGTCTAATAAAACAAGGATTAGTAGCCTCCTCGTCCACCAAATACGTCGTCTCATCCTATTTCCCCAGGTTACCAATTTAGAGAGCATCTGAATCGTTGAACACCATAAAAACTTGCTAGGGAAATCACAACAAATTAGAATCACCAAGGGTTGAACACGACTGGATCTGGATGGCTAAATT
>JAAAKQ030200408.1:0-11854 GCA_010016005.3 Zanna intricata
ATAATGTAATTTGTCTGGAGTGAGTATATGTATGTAGCGTATGTGTAGTGTGTATTCAGTCGTAGTTTAGAGACTGATTTATACAGACGTTTAATTCATTATACATTTTTTTTAGTATTGAGTGTGGTGTTTTTTTATTTAATGCGCCTCCAGCTCAAACAAGTACCACTAAAGTTTTTTTGGATCAAAACGTTTGATATCCAAAAGCCTAATGAAAAAATTCTTGGTGCTTTTCAAAAGATTTAAGCACACATGCTGTTAAATTTTTACTCATTATAAGATGACAGAAGGGTAGTTCCCTTTAAATGGCCACAAAATCACATCAAACATATATTTATATAACACTGTATTTAGTGAGCATATTAGACTTTTGGGGCAGTGGCCATAGCAGTATGTCCTTTACCTCTCAAATATCTTAGAAATCATTATAATCTGAGAATTTCCTGACAAAGCACCATAAAGTAATAATACAATCTATCTGTTCTATTTTCTTAAGAATATTTTAATCATATGCAATACATTTAATATAACATTCATTTACATGTAAAACTTACGCATTTTGAAATTCCTCAACATTTATATTAATTAATTAAAAATGAAATAAATGATAGAAAAAAAATTAAAAATAGAATATTAATTTAGCGATAAGAAATTTTAATATTTGTTTTATGTAAAATCAATAAATAAACCAATTAAAAAAAAAATCCATTGAGTATTAATAGCAACCTTCCGTACCTGAAGAATAGAAAAAAGTCCCTTCAATAATAATCAACCGAAGAAGTCCCCGAGGATTCCGCTGCCGAACTATAATGAACATGAGTGAAATAATGAAATGTTAATAACCACATGCAATCAGTTAATAAAGTAATAATGAATATGTGAAGTGAGAACACCTTAACAAATTAATCAGTGGAACATCATAAAAAGAAAAAATGCATAAATAAAATTACTTTGACATCACGCATAAAATAGAGTAGGTAACACAAAATATACACCAAACACCAAATAATACAGAGAAAATAATACCTTGTTAGGTACTAAACAAACAAAAGTGTATCAAGAAGAGAATACCACCTTTAACACCCAAGTGTTTATTTTTTTTTTTTTTATAGTTATATGTCTCCTATTTAATTTAAACTGTATTTAAATGAAATTTCATAACATTATTCTTGGAATTGCGGAGGATGGGAGCTGATAGATTTTTGTTTACAAACCTTACAACACATAAATACGCTACATATAATAAAGAGTAGGATTTAAAATAACTAAATGGGAAAAGAATTAGAGATGAATTTTCTTACAAAGCTATTTGAATAATCATGCTAAGAGAAATAATCAACACAGTATATTTTAAATCACCATTACATTTAACGCTAGATGACTGTACTTAATATTCAAGACTTTTACAAGAAGAAAACTGACAGAGCCTGAATGAAAAAAAAAAGTAATGCTGTAGAAAAATGTGATGGTATAAAATCAATGCAGATACTTTTAAACTGACAGAAGAGAAGAATATCTTAACAGAACAATATACAATATAAAAAAGTATAAAAGAAATCAAAGGATTAAATAATCATAAAAAAAAAAAACAACACATACATATAACACGCTACATAAATTTAAAAAAAAAAAAAACTCTTAGTAATGCAAATAATTAAACCAATCATCTTGATAAAATGATGACTCCTCTATAAAATTATCCATGCATAAACATGCAGAAATCAGAAGGGCTTAAAAAATAAATAAGTACATTATTATTTAGTGAAAAAAACTAAACTGATAATCATCACACTAACAGATAAAGATAACAATAATGATGATAATGCAATCAATGAAAATTAATAAATACAGTATGTATGTAATTAATAGATGTGTACAGTATGTCATTAAATCAAATAACAAGAAAGCGCCAGATTTATTAATTTATGATACTAATTACTGATTAAACAGACTGTGATAATAACATGCTGTTGCTGTTAGTGCTGGGTAGTTGTTTCAAACATCTTACCAGCAGCGGGTGATGCCTTCAAATGGGAACCTTCTAATACTGCAACCAAAACGCGACCGACTGCTCCAAACTGAGCCTGTTCTAATTTATAATCACAAATTTATTGTCAGTAATAAGAAAGGATCTAATAATTTGTTTCTATAACTAGTATTAATTATTATAAATTTAAATGAAGTTTATGTTTAAAACTCTGAATGAATTTAATTTATAACTCATATTACAGCTAAAATAATTTGAATTCTAAAAATTTAATTAAAAAAATTACTCGTGTAAATGAGCTTGTTGGCAGTTAATGTGTAACAAGCTGATCATAATTTTAGTGCAGTTATTATTATTTTTTTTTAATAACTGATTGCAAAAAAAAAACAACAGTTACTTATGAGAGATGATATTTGTAACACATGACAAGCGTTAAGCTTGATTTAGATTTCAACCCAGAATTTCCTGATGAAAGACGGAGTTGCTATCACCTTGCCATGGAATTTGGCAAAATGTAGCTTTCATATTTAACATAATAATAATAAAATATAATTTCAGTTAGTTCTTACATAAAATATGCATCAATAATACATCACCCAATAAAAGGAATTTGTTTTTCTATAAATGAACAATCAGAGGATTATAATAAGCCTTTCAATTTAAATCAATGAATAATTTATCAGCATCATATTTCTAGTCATTAAAATGTGGTGTAACTTGAAATATATATCTCGTAATCTATTTCAGGCAATTACAAAAGATGTTATTAATAAGTGAATGATTGATTGATTACTATCAGTTTTTAATTTGTCTTTTGTAAATTAGAGTCAGATTAAGATTTTTGATAAAACATATTGTGTAGTTTTCATTTTTAAAGATGTTAAAATTTTTTTTTTCTAAAACCTTAATTATTCATCTCTGTTTTAGATTATGTAAAACAAAACATAATCATTACTGTTAACTCAGTAAATTTAAAAAGAACCACTGAAATATATGAGGGATATCTCTAAAGTAAAGACCACTGGGAAATTTCTCTCCTTAAGGTTGGCAAACCTGTGTCATTCATGATCACGCTAGTAATGTACATACTGCACTGTTGTTTTTAAGTTGTCGCTTTGTAGTATCTTTATCTTTAATTATGTGTAAGTTATTATGTTATAAAATGAATACGAAAATTGATCTTGCCACTGACTGTGAAATATGTGGAGCCATATATTTTTTAAACCATCAAAATGTTATCCCAATTGAAATTCATAGGCAGTTGGTTGCTGTGTACAATAATAATGTAATGAATGAAAAAAATGTCAAAAAATGGTGTGAAAAATTTAGAAATGAAAAATTAATGTACATGATGAAATTTCGTGGAGACCCTCGATGAATCACAGAAGACAATTATTGAAATGCATTGATGATGAAATAATCAGAAAAGATCGTTGCTCAACAATTTCCGACCTGGCCTTTCTTTTTCCTGATGTTTCCAGAGTTGTTATTGGTCGCATTGTTCATGATCATTTAAACTTCACAAAGGTTTGTGCACATTGGGTACTGCATTTCTTAAGGGAACGTCACAAAAAAATCCAAATCAGGATCTGCATTAGAATTCTTGATGTGCTACAAAGAAAAAGGTGATGAGTTCCTTAATTTTAATGTTACAGGCGATGAAACTTGGATTTCATATTACACACCAGAGAGAAAACAGCAGTCAAGTGAATGACGTCATCCTCAATCACCAACCAGATAAATGAAGGTCAAGCCACAGCCATTTAGATGCACTGATCCCCACAGTGTTTTGGGATCAGTTAGGCATGCTGCTGATTGATTTCATTCCATGTGGAACGACTATAAATGCAGAAGCCTACTGCAAAATTCTACTGTCAGTTACAGTGAGCCATTCAAAATTGGTGATGTGGGCGGTTGATTGATGGTGTCTTCCTGCTGCACGATAATGCACAATTTTGCGAGTCTGGCATGTGATTTACTGAGAACATCTGGATGTGAAATTTACGATCACCCGCAATACATTCCAGATTTAGCTCCTTCTGATTACCATTTGTTTGAAATATTGAAAAAATTTTTTAATGGTAAGCAATTCGCGGGTGACAATAAACTTAAAAATGCTCAGTGGCTAAATGGACTGACACTAGAATAATATGATGAAGGTATATTGAAGTTGGTGTATTGCTATGACAAATGTGTAAATTTATGTGACAATTAAATAGAAAAGTAGTATAAGGTATGTAGTTTAAGAGAAATAAAAAATATTTATGAAGTTTTCAGAATAACATTTTTTACAATGAAATGGTCTTTCCTTCAGAGATAACCTCTCGTAAATAACAAAATATCGAAGGTCATAAGTAACATCATAAAATAATAAAAAATATGAATGATTAATTATGAAAATTTTTTGTTCTACCCCTAATTTTTAAAAAAATCTACACTTTCTTATTTCTGTCTACTTTTAGAAGAGTAGATTAAAAAAAATTTCTCTAAGAATAATAGTGACTACCTAGCAAATCTTAGTGATAATCTCTTAGTGATATTATATATATTTTAACAGAATTTAAATACTGACATTGACAAATTAAATATCACCTTTTGTAACCTTTTATATTCCTATTACGCTACTTATTTAAATAGAGATTTACATATTGATCCCAGAGAAAGTAACTCTGTATGATGTCTCAAGCATCACAGCCATTAGAGAGATTGAGACAGACTGTAAAGCAACAAATTAATCACTTTCTATTATGAAACATTTATAATTAATTATTGTTTGAAATAATCAATTATCAATAGTATATTAAATTTAATATTATTTGAAATATATACCATCAAAACACAGTAATAGATTAACTAAACTTACTATATTAATTTCTAGTAATTGATTTTTGTGGTATTCTGCATTTTCAATAAAAATTAAATTCTATAACTACATTACAACATGTTCTATATAAAATTTGTCATTTTATTTGAAACTATTTTCCGTTTTGAAATTTTGAATTATGTTATGAATGTATATGTAAATTTTGATGTCCAGTAGTGGAATGATTTAATTTTTAAAACGTAGTACTTTCCTTTGTTCTATTATTGTTATTGCCAACTGTTAGATAGTATTTTTATTATGGTTTTAATTAAATCATCATCTTCGAATATTATCTGATGATTCAAAATTTTATATTTTTATTTATATTTATAAATGTAATATATATATATATATATATATATATAATCAATATAGTTAGTATATATAATTATAATAATATATACAATTAAGATATATTACAATTATAAATATAATATTTATAAAGATGTATATCTCATTTGTAGAATGCAGACATAATATTACTAATTGTAAAAATAATTTAAGAGATTTTGGAAGTTTGAAATAATGATAAAAAAATAAACGTATTCAATAAATATAACATTTACAAATAAAAACAAAAATATAAAATAATGAACTATCAGTCATATTTGAAGATGATAATTTAATTAAAAACATAATAAAAATACAATTTAACGGTTGGCAATAATAACAGAACAAAGGAAAATACTACATTTAAAAAGTTAGATATTCCAGTACTGGATGTCACAATTTTGTCATGTTCATAATACAATTCAAAATTTCAATACGGAAAACAATTTTGAATGAAATGACAAATTATAAAAAGAATATGTTTTAATGTAATTGCAGAATTTAATTCCAACTGAAGATGCGGGATACTGCAAAAATCAATTATTGGAAATTAAAATGGTAAGTTTTACTTATCAGGTACTAATTCACCAGGTTTTGGTAATATATTTAATATAATATTAAATTTTAATAACACAGTGGTTAATAAGTTAATGAATTATTTCCATTTTCAAAAAAAAAAATTAAATTATATTAATATCTTCATTACAGGAATGGGACTACTCAGTATTATCAATGTATTGATAATTTCTCAAGTACCAAAACTTCAGTAACTAAGAAGATAGATATTGATCTAATGGTAACTAAAAATAATGACTTACTAAAATTTTAGACTTTACTAACTTAATAAACTAATGTAATGGACACTTAATATTAGTGATAAAAAGGCCAGTAGTCAGGATGATTAGTCAATTGTTACAGCACCAATCTAACTTATGAAAGAATGATACATCTTTCTTGCTTCTTTTACAGAAGTTTTTTTTGGAGGAAATGATAATGATTAAATAAAGACAATAAATCAATAATTATATCATATTTTCTCAGGCTGGCACAACTGGACAATCATAATTTTTACTCTGGTACCAAAATATCATTTCTACAACCCTATTAAATCTAAATGTTGAGTAAAATAGATAAATGTATTAAAATATTATAAATCCTTTAAAGAACATAATTAATAACATATAATTTCACAAAAATTGAATAACATGCGTTTTATGTTTGGCTCAGGCAATAGGAAAGAACTTCATTCCTCACTTTTCATACTGAGCCTGGCACAGATACTATGTTATACTTGAAAATAATTATGTAATTTTCAGAAGTGATTTGGGTCTCATATCAGGTTTCTCACAATTACTCTTATAATTGAGGCATGTAACAAACAAACCAGTTTACCGTTCAACAGCCATCATTAACAACTATATCAACAATAATAATCAATATATCTCTTGCAAAAAAAAAAAAACAAAAAACTTAACACTAGTTTTCAGCCATGCTAAATTATATATTAAATATTAATTAAATTGTTATGTAAATAATTTGGTTCTTGGAGATTTTAAGCCAAAGCTGGAAATCAAAGTAATATAAAACACAGGGAGGTCAGATTTCAGTTAATTGTGTATATAATTACACAATTTAGAATAATGTGACTTGTTAGTAATTTACATTACTAACAAGGGATTGTTAGTAATGTAAATCATTAACTCATTATTAATTAGTTAGTAAATTACTATGTAACAAATCATTAATATTTACTATCATTAATAATTATATTTTAATTCTGAAAGATATAGAATAATGGTTATGCTAGATAATCAATAAAAAAAATCATTAAATATTTATTTGAAACACAAAATATATTTAAGAATAATTCATTTATTATAAAATATTTGAGTTTGAGATATAAAAAAAATAAGAAACTTACTCGATTGCTGTCGTTGTAAATGACATTTTTCATTATGTAAAAGTTCTTTTTTGGCATCATTTATCTTCTTTATCCATAAATTACGTTCATTATGCGAACTTACAGTAAGGCTGTGGACTACTTTTGCATGTTCTAACTTCAATTCTGTTGAATCTGGACTGTCTGGTGTATTTATTATGATCGTATCACTTAATAATAAAGGCTAAAAGAAATTTATTAATAAAAATATAATCACAAACGCCATATTAAATATAACAAAATTGTTGTAGTGATGTATAAATTAATCAATATAAAACAGAAGTAAAATCTTTTACAAATCAGGAGAATTTCATTAAAATTAATTGTAATATACAGAAATTATATGAAATACAACCTACTCTTAGAAACTACTCAGCCAGTATATAACTCTGGAGATGCTCTTTTGATACTCAATATATATTCTTTTTAATCTGATCTAAACAGTATTAATACAGAATGAACAATAAACAATGGATTGTATTTCATTGAACAGCAATAAATATTTTATCCATTTTATTTTATTTATTACTTATGAGAAAAATTTAATTTTAAGAAATGTAAAACAAAGGTACTGAAATGAGAAAAAATTAAGTTAATGATGTATTATATTTTAAGGTAGGTGAATACTTTAAACTAGAAATTAAGGAATTTTATTATTTACACAGCAAAATCATGGAGAATGAAAGAAAGATATCAAAAGCAGGTTACTGACTGCAAATCATAAAACCAAAACGCAAAGCAAAAACGTGAACCTGGCGAACATACGAACTGGATTTTGTGTAGGGAACAACAGTAAATGTATCCAATTTTAACAATGGTGAGAGTGCTGGTGGCTAAATTTGGCATTAATAAACTATGCAAGTCAAAACTTGATGTGTTTTGCTATGAAATGACACCACACTGAATCTGCAAGTTATTTAAATAAATTGTTATACAAGCTTTTAAAGTTGTGAAGTCCTTTTTGAATCACCCAGTATATTACTACATGGTACAAAACATATGTCCATTAAATGTAATAACCATATTGTACGATACTCATCATGAGTTACAAGTCAGTCTCATAAAAGATATACCCATCTTCAAGAATAGCAAGCATCATCCATTGCCGTACTTATAGGGAAAGTGACAGAGAAGTAGCTTCTCACTGCCTTCTTCACTCAGCAGAATATATAGTTGGATATCAGCAAGCCAAGTCCTCAGAAAAACAATAGAGAATCTACCTTCACTCCATTACCCAAAGGAGCTGGCTGTTCAGTAAAAACACCATTACTCTAAAAGAAAGCAACATTGATTAATGCCTCATATCTCAAAATATTTACACATATAACAGCCACATTAAAGAGAGCCCACTGGACTGGTCTAATGGTTAAACTCATCATCGTAAATCAGTTGATTTTGAAGTTGAGAATTCTAAGGTTCAAATAAAGTTAATTTTATTTAGATTTGAAACCTAGATCATGGATACTGGTGTTCTTTGGTGGTTGGGTTTCAATTAACCACACATCTCAGGAATATTTGGCCTGAGACTGTACAAGACTACACTTCATTTACATTCATACGTATCATCCTCTGAAGCAATACCCTATGGTGGTTTCAGAGGCTAAAAAAAAAAAAAAAAAAAAAAAAAAAATAGAGAGAGGGAGGGAGAGGGAGGGAGAGAGTCATATGAAAGAGTAAATCTTTAAAGTCAGGGTTTTTGCACATCTTGACATTTCATGATCCTGTTTAAACAAAAAACAAATTTTAGCAATTGAAAAATTACAAAAAGATGTACATATATATATATATATGTGTGTGTGTGTGTTAGCTTATGTATTTGCTTAATATCTCCATACTGGATGGACCGATTTGGATAAACATAGCCACAAAAATTTCTAGATATAAGCTTTGATACTATTTAATTTTGATCATAATTGGTCATTAGAGCAGGAAGATATGGGATAAAATCACTTTTTTCTTTATTTGTTATTTCTGGATTCAAAATCAAATTGAACTAATTACATTGTATGGTATAAGGACTGGGTCCTTATCGAAGATCTCGGACTCAGGAGAACATACGCACAGAGGACCGTAAATTTTAAATTATATAAATAAAAGAACACCCTGTCTAAATTCAATTAATTATATTGAAATTAAGAAATACACAAATAACAAATAACTGAATAATGATGCGGCGCATCAACACTACTTAACATCACTACTACATAACTCAGAATGAATCCATCTCTCGAACACTGCAAAAGAAGCGAGCACTCCGTCAACCACACACAAACAGGGAACACTCCCAGGCGCACGCACACAGACAACGCCAACCATACATACATGATTTCATTACATTGTATGTCTCTTTGGTTAAATATCTGGACAATTTTTTCAGAGTGGAGAATAATAGCTAAATTTTTTGGTTCTTTTTCGTTATTCCCCCCCCCCCACACTGAACACTGAAATAATTTTTTCTCTCCACAAAATGGTATACATATAATCGAAAAGTAATTATGTACTAAAATTAAGCAGAAAAATCACTTTTTGAAAAAAATTTCTGAGTTCATGTGGCGTCACAGGTATAAAAATGAAGATATTGCTTTGTTTTATCCATGTGATAGTAAAGTTCCGGCTTCTGTGGCGCGAGTGGTAGCGTCTCGGCCTTTCATCTGGAGATCCCGGGTTCAAATCCCAGTCAGGCATGGCATTTTTATACATGCTACACATCATTCATCTTCATCCTATGATGTGATACTTAACTGTGGTCCCGGAGGTTAAAAAAAAAAAATTAAGTTTAGTTATTGCTTTCTAGTGAAATTTTATAAGATTTATAAATTTTATGAATTTTTGGGTCGATTTGTGAAAAATAATCCATATATAAGTGGGGGGGGGGGATAACAAAAAAGACCCAATTTTTTTTTGTTTCTTTCATAATTATTTTCCATTATACCTTCAGACTGGAAAACTGATTTTTATGAAATTTAACATGACTTGTGAATGTGGGTTAGTGATATCAATTAATTTTGGTTACAAAAGGTCAGGCACTGTGGATCCCATATTTCAAAATTTTATTGAAAGATTACATATTTCCAATAACTTTTAACCTGTCAATATTTGCAGCAAATATGCCATTATATTCATATTATTATATATTGAGCGAAGAAGTTATTAAAGCTAAGGGCTTTTTCTAATGAAAATTTACTTATATGCATATTTCAGAATTTATGAAGCAAATATGAAATAATTTTTCAATACACAATTGATGTTTAACTAATATGTTACTTTTACATAATATTCTGTCAGTGAATATAAATAAATTACCTGTTTATACATTTTAAATATGGCATTTGAATTTCTTTCAAATGAAAATTGGTTATCAACCAATGGCCGATGTGGTTGAGCAAGTAAAAGGAAATCATTAAGCAGGAATCCAACTAGCTGCTTTCCACTCTTAGTCTAAAAAAAAAAAGAAAAGAAAAGAAAAACATAAAATAAGAATATTTACAGATATTTTATTCAATTAATTGGATGATGAAATTTAAAAAAAATAATATATTTTTTATAAATATACAATACACATAAAATTACAATATAGATAATATCTCAGATTTCCCTCTCAAATTTTGCATATTTTTCTCAAAAAAAAAACCCTGTTACGTGAATCAAATCACTGCTGTTTTAACTGAGAAAGTTTTAAAAAACTAGGGGTATTTTGATTCAATATGAACCTTTGCTCCAAAAATATATTTTAGTACTTTACTTAATGTTTATTTTTTATTCATTGTTTGTTATCAGTAAACATGTAAATTGGAACAGATTCAAGTCAACTGCTCCTGAGTTAATTGAAACCCAATCACAAAAGAACACTGGTATCCACAGTCCAGCAATCGAATCCATATAAAAGCAACTGCCTTTACAAGAACTTGAACCTTAGAACTCTTGACAGCAGGTTAGTACTTTACAAAATAATTATCTGTATTTGTATTTTTAATCTATACACCTACTTCACTAACTAAAAGGTAACTATTATTAACACTGTGGAGAAAGTTATAGCATATATCATTACTGATTTTTTCTTTGTATTCTTATAGACAGATAAACCTCTCTTCTATCATTCAATTTCAAATAATCTAATATTGATTATACACACAGCTGTGGATAACATTGTTTTATTACAGTTTTGAATTAGTTACCTATTCATTACTTTCATTATGTTTTATTCATTATCTATTCATTAGCTAACTTTTGAAACAAATAACCAAAATTATGAAAATGCAAAACAGCTTGCAAAATTAAAAATATCCAATTAAAAGCGGACAAAGGAATATTTTTAATAAAAATGTAAACAATATATAAAGGTAACAGAAAAGATTCATAATGAAATATTTTTGTATATTATTCTTTAAAATTACTGCATACTTTTTAATCATTTTACTTTCTATTTTAACAAATATATTTATTTTTCTGATTGTTATATACTTTTTTGAGGGTAAACAGAAAAATAAAGAAAGCACATATTGTAAAACAAGCTATAAAAAAATAAAAGAATGAATTATGTAATTCTAATAGAGTTTTCTCTTTGGTAGAAATAGCTAGATAATCTTTATATATATAATTCTTCTGTCCATGTGTATGTGACTGAATTGCTCCTAAATGGCGGGACCAATTTTGATGAAATTTTTTGTGTGTGTTCCAGTGGATTTGAGAATGGTTTAGATTCACAATTCAGTCCACTGGAAAATGTTTATTTAAT
>JAAAKQ030200452.1:16628-29433 GCA_010016005.3 Zanna intricata
CATCTTACGACTAATAGTTTCTGAGTTATGCGAAATACGTTCGTACAGAAGTCACCACGACATTAGTCAAAATGGATATATCTGAACACCGAAATTTTTCGTGATCACAATACTTTCATTTACTTCGTACTAGGCAGTAAAAATGAGAGAAACGAAGTACGGTCACATTATGGTTGTGTTTGTCGGATAACGCTATGAACCGTGCAAAATACATTTTTACCCGTACTTCTTAGGATAACCAGTTATAACTAATATTTTTTTAAGATAATGGCCACCTGTACTGAAACCCACATTTTTGGATCAAAGTTTCGGGTCTTGTAATAACCAAATGTTTTCTTTGAAGGAATTACAATAAGCTGACATTTTTTATAAATTGAATCGGCGATAATTTTTATTTATTATTAACCCAAGTATAAGTTTAATGAACACAGCAGAGTTCAATGGCAGAGCCCTCTGCCTAGCCGGGAAGGGCGAGCCATGACGGCTAAATATCTTCTGACCGCGACGGGAAACGCAATTAACCATACGCGCAGGCTAAGCCGCGACGGGGATGCTAACATATATATATGTAAAACAAGTCGTGAGTGATTCATATTAAACTGAATTTGACGGGAAACACAGCAAACCATATAGCGCGAGTGAAGCTGCAACGGGAATGATGTTATATATATATATAATGGTGTGCGCGCGCGCGCGTGCGTATATGTGAATTAATTTTAAACACACAAATTAATTTTAACTAATTAAATTAAAAAATTTTAATTTAAAAAAATGTATAGTTTATGTTTTTTTTAACAAAAATATCCATAATATTTTTTTAAATTTTATTTAATAAATGTTTAAATTATAAAATTAGAATCGCATAAAAGAGATACAATAAAACGTTCTTTTTATTCATTAAATAAATTTCACATAGAATTTGCTAAATAGTTTATAATATATAAGAATCTATTTGCCAGTGGTAATGAATCTGCTTTAATATTAAAACAGCAGGCTGATTGCTGAGTGCTATTTAATTTATATTACATTTTCTCTCTGTAGAGGCAAATCTAAACTTTTTATTATTAAGGATTCTAAATGTATCATTTAAAATGATTATGCTCAAGTTCTGCATCCTAGATTGTGTTTAATATATATATATATATAAAACAAAATTTCGTGAGCGATTCATAGTCAACGCCCAGCAAAAACTACCTAAGATAAATTGAGAAAATTTCTATAAATTTCTTGCAGTGCATGTGCACCCTAAGAGAGGATTTTTGAAATTCAGAGTTTAAAGGGTTAAAACAGAATAACAATGAAATTTACAATTCATTAGGAAAATAAAAATTATGTACAATTACCACAATAAAAAAAAACAGAAGTAAAAAAAAAAAAGAAAGAAAAAAGGAAAAAAGAGCCAATTTTGTCCAATGTTTAAATTGATGTCATTAAGAACAGTGGCTGTGGATGGCAAAATTATTTTATAGTAATAATTTTATATGAATGATGAATTTCAAAGAATATTTTAACTAAATATCAAATATTTATTAAAATATATAAATAAATATATAACTAGGATCATTAAAGTCATGTAACTAGTAAGTATCAATGATCGTTTAGTTTATTTAAATAAATGTCACTTTCTTAACTTGGATCTGTTGCTCCAAAAAAAATTATGGTAACCTAACAGATACACACAATGAGTATCAAGGGAAACTAACACCAAAATACTTCACGAAGACAGCTAAGTACGGTAAAAATATGATAATAAAATAATTCTGGAGATATAAATTTTACACAGAACATACTTAAGTATGGCTCATTCAACCAACAGTTTTCTGCAACCAGTTTTCCAGCTGTTGCCAGGAATGGGAATGTGTATAGGCAAATGCAATTACCGGTATTGGCTTGCCAGGCCTCATTTGACAGATGTACAGATGTAGTATAGTATAAGTGAAAATGTACTCATACTAATAAACATGTAGTCTAAAACAGACTCAGGTTGAGACACTCCTGAGTCATGATATGTGGTTAATTGAAACTCAACCACCAAAGAACACTGATAACTACAGTCTAACATTCAAATCCATATAAAATCAACTGCCTTTACAAGGACTTAAACATCAGAACTCTCGACTTCAAAAATCAGCTGATTTTGGGATGATGAGTTTAACCACTCACTAAACTAACCAGGCAAGTTATTCATCCAATACTATTAATACTATTTTCAATACTATTTTGTTTGTGTAACACATCCTCATTCCTCACTCAAAAAGTATTCATTAACATTTGTGGGCCTGACCACCCACTTCAAATAAATTAAAATTGTAAAAATCAATGCTGAAGAACTATGTGTTACAACAGTAACACTAGTTACTGTAGCTAAAAAAAAAAACTAAAACTACTACTGTAGCTACTAGTAACTAAAAAAAAACTATAATACCAAGAGTTGATATTTTATGCACTCCTCTAAATTAGCACAGATATGAAAATGAAGTACATTAAAAAAAGGAAGAAAGAAACAAATTATGTCATATCTGTAACCTTTTTTAATATTTGATTGATTATTAATTTTTACTTAATACAGACTTTTGTATGGCAACCTACATTTTGACAAAATGTATAAGCAATCAGAACATTTGAAGATTGCTCAGACTTCATAAAAAAAGAACTTTTGCAAATGCAATAAATAAATTAGCAAATGCTGAAGATGGATTATTAAGTTGAGGCATTACAATGAATACATTAGTGAAAAGAGACCAAAACGAAGAAATGTTAGAGTGTAATTATGTTCATTTTGATTTTTACTGTACCAATATTTTATTATGTAGCATAAGAAACAATTATTATATGTTTTAGGATAAAAAATAAATTTATAATTTTCTTCTTAGATGACCTGATCAAACATCTAGTCCTGACAATGATTAGATTAAGATTCAGGTTTTAAATGTCATAATTACATGAGATCAACTTAAGAGTGGATGCAAATATTGGATTCCAATCTTTGAATAAAATAGACTTGGAAAGTGACTGAAAAAATTTTGTTGGTATAAAAGGTCCACTGAAACTTGTTTTTAAGGCCACAATTTATAATTGGATGGTCTATCTTTGAATAGATCTGTCATCAATGTAGGCAAGAAGGAAGCTTCTTCATATCTTAAGTATGTTGTTCAAGTGAAAATATCTGGGTATTTAGTAATTTACACTTGATGAATTAAAAAAATTACATAATTTAAGGTATATTTTTTAAAAATATTTATTTACTCCACCAATTTCTGTCGCAGAGTGGTAGCATCTGATCTTTTATCTAAGATCCGATTTCAAAAACAGTCAAGCATGGCAATTTTCATACACTACAAATTTACATTTTCATACCCACTTACAAATTTCTTTGTAATATACTATGGTGAATTAATTCATAAGTAAAAAAAAAAAAAAAAATATCAGCAGTCTATTATACATTAAAGTCCTATCCATTTTTTAATAAGCTTTCTTAGATTTTGTTTACTTCGACATAACTGCACAACCCTTCATTTCAAAGTCAAGCCTTTTGCTAGTAAAAGCTCAAAAAGTAGTTTTAACTAAGTAAACACACTTTTTTTTATACACTTGCCCACATTACCTTTATTAACCTTAGATTATTTTCAGAAATAGGATTACAATTTGTTAAATTATCAATAACTTTTATTTGAAATTTGTTACAAATTTTGTCAGTTTACTATTTTTACTGATATCTTATGAGTTCTTTCTGCAGAAATGGTGCACATCACAACTTGACAATAGACAAAGTAATGACAGTAGAATATTTTGAGACAATAAAATAACTAACTGCTTTTGGTTGTATTGACAAATGCATCACAAACACAAGAATTGCTTTTTATAAAATTTTGTAATAAATATTAATAACATTTTTTTAGCTTTTAATGTATATTATTCTCCAAAACATCAAGTCAACACAATCAGCAACATCTAAAAACCTCCTACTAGTCTGAAAACTAAGTTATTCTTCTATTGAAGGCAATTTCAAAAAAGGTTTTAAAGGATAATTAACCACAAAAACCATTTATGTTATCGGTATCTAATATAATCATATACTAACAGCACAAATAATGGTAGACATAATAATAATAATAATAAAAAACGGGAACACATTCTTACAACAAACTAAGATACTCAACTATATATAAAAATATTACCCAAAATTAAATAATTATTAAGTAAAGTACAAACTGCATGAAAAATAAATAATTAATACATAACAGCTGAACAAAATATAACTTCATAATACATCTTGCTTGCAAATTTTGCAAGCAAAATTATTTATTAATTTACAAATTAATAAATACAATATCAAAACTATTCAAAAGAAGAACAGAAATAAAATAAGTGTCACTTAACAACTAGAAAGGTTTCATTCCGTCACTAAAACACCGGTGTTTTATAAACAAAGCGGAGACTGTAAGACAGTATAAGTTTCTAACTCAACAGTTACAATGACGAGCTAATGTCCATACTTAGTTTTAGTTGCCAAAAATGCTTATAATAAAAAAAGGAATTTTAGTAAAACTATAAAGAAATCAATAATATTCTAAAAGTAAATTAAAAATAGATGTACCAGTAATACACAGTACATATTTAATCTAGACCTTTCTTTACAAGTGAAACCAACCATGCGATAACTATCCACAGAATAAAGATGAAAATAAAAAAATGTTAAAAGATGCTAAAAATGGAAAATAATGTAGAACATAAACGAACATATAATTTATCAAATAATATGTTTTTATAAACGTACCTTAGCAGAAGTGGGACTATCAAGCGATTCACTATCCTCATCCAATAAATTTCCAGCATGAAGTTTAGGTAGTTTTTCGTACTTCGAATTCATGCTATACTTCATTATTTTAGTCGTCTATTTACCCATTTCTAAATACTTTAAAACAGACACAACGACAATACAGTCATACATCACACACTTTGCAGCACACATAACATTACAAAAACACTGAACATGGCACCATGCAAGCTCGCGGTCGGCAGCGATCGGTCAATTTTCATTCGATTAACATGACCATAGCCAACTGAACAATTTAAAATAATAATCAATTAAATTCTGCAATTGATATCCTAAAATTACGTAATCTTAACATTAAAACCCCGCATTAGGTTGTATAAAAAACCTAATAATTAAATATTGCATATGTATATTAATACATATTTCTCCAGGAACGAAGTATATTCCATATACTTCGTTCCTGTTATTTCTAAAAAACAGTAATAAAATTATATCATTTTATAACAAAGTATAATTCAAGAAATAGTTATACAAAATAATAATATAAACTTAGAAATTTCTTTCATAAAAAATTTGCTCTGATAATAAATTATTGCGGGGAGTGAATAATAAATACATTTGCTCCTACTGTAAAACGAACCAATTCGTCAAAAGCTGTCAGATGGTATCCAATTACAAAAGCCGCGCCCGTGAGTTGTTTGTGTTAATATGACTTCGATCTGTCAAAAAAAACGGCGCAATCTATTTTTAGCTTGTGAATGTGTTTGAAACGTATGGAAAATGAGCAAGTTTGAAGGTAACATATTTACCTTTGATGGAAATTTATATGAGTAGTATAGATAGAATAAAATATTTTTCTGTGTTTAAAGGTTATGTTTATAAACTTTTAAACGTTTTGATTAATGTTGGAAATTTTGGAATTAAAAAATTAGAAAAAAACACAAAACAGAACCTTATTCAGTTGGTAAACAAGAGAATAATAAGATACAGTGACCAAACGTCTTCGGTAACGATATTCATGGATGGAGGGTTAATAATTTTAGTTTTAACTCCAGAGATTAGTATTTTCAAATCGCGAATTCTATAAACGGGTCGAATGTTTCGTTTTATTTCTCCTTGAAAATGATTATTTTATAGTTTATGAAAAATAATTTACCAAACGATTTGTAGGATACTCCAATTCTTAATAATTTTTAAGCCGGATCTGAGATAACAACAGCCAATAAATATGTAAACTTTTCATGTAAGTTTAGGCTACCACCTGTCTTTTAAAATGTACAATAAATACATTACTGCTGTTGAATTGTTTTGGAATTAATATCTTATGTGTTGTTACTGTGATCTGTTCAAAGAATTAAAAACTGATTTTTCATCTATGTAACAGTTGTACTGGTATGAAAACAGATACTTCTTGATTGTAAATAGCTTTGATTTTAAAGGTGTTACTTTTGGCTGTTGTATATTCTTTTCTGCACTTTCATTTTCCAACTAATTAATTTAACTGCTGTAAATATAAACTTTGAGGCAATAGTTCACTGATTTGATTAAAGTTACTGAATTTTCAACCTTGACAAAGGTTTTTGACGTTAATTCTATAATCACATTATTATAAAAGTAAAAAGCTTCAGGATTCTTTCAAAATAATGTATTGTTTTAAATAAAACAGTATTACAAGATTACAAAATTATTTTTTATTTTAATAATTATTAATTTATTTTGTATCTTGTATATTAATTTTGTTTAATAGAAACATAAAATAACAGAATTAAATTTAAGAAAGTAAAGTAATCCTTAAAAGAATAGTTATTTATTCTTGAAAATAACAATATCAAACCAGACTAAACTATTTTTGAAAAAAATCAGAAAATTATGTTTTTCTTTCATTGCCATCAATAATAAATTGTAAAACAGATTTAAAAAAGTAAAAGACCTTTTTTCAATAATAATATTTCTCTTAGCATGAATTTTTGAATAATATTAATTTAAAAAAACTCCCTGAATTTCCTGCATCCTTTTCAATGTATATATAAATATGTGCTCAAATAATTTTCAGTAGTATCTTCTAAGTTTTGAATTATTTTGAAGTTACCATTTACATTTAATTTTAATCTTCATATGTTGCAATTTTAAATGACTAATATGAATTTTAATCATATCTTTTTTTTTTACAACTAATTGTGCACGTAATGATACTGCCTTGATCAAAGATTTAACATGGTTTCTCTGTTCCATGTAGGTAAATGCTGAGGCAGTTTATTCTCTTTTATTCATGGACTAGCATAGCTATTTTTATCTACCAAACAACAAAAGATTTACATATTTACAGATATTCCTCGATTCAGTAAAACTAGATTAATTCTCTTATTCATGGTAAAAATTTATGTAATGTATAATGATTATTAAGTTAGATGACACTAATCTTGCTGCAAGTAAAGCTTGTTGTCAATAAAAAAATTAATTGCATCATTTAAGAATTTTTTTATTTATTAGAAATAGGTTTTCTGTAACATTACTTACTGTTATGTTTGTACATAAATGAATTTTATATTTAAATTAAAGAAATGAAGCAACATTTATAACTATAGACAGAATAATAACTGCCTAATGATACCACATGCAACTTCCTCTGCTAATGGAGTGTATTGCATCATCTAAAAACTAGGGCATTGGGTGTGTAAGTAATACTAGACTGAAAGGGGAATCAGATCATATTAGGAGAAGAATGCAAATATCCCAAGGAATAACCCAAGTAAACGCATTTCAAAATTGATATACAGAAGATTGGAACTTAATCCCCAACTCTGTCCATCATAGAATAAAAAAGAACTTTATAACTATCACTAAAAATTAAATACTTGTCAGATAATTAAAAAGTTCCAGCAGCAAGGGACTGATGACCAGACTCTGCGATAAAGAGGAAGATAAAATATCCCTGTGATACCTTAGCATTGTATTCCATTGCCAATCTTAGTTACCTTAAGGTACATATCACTACCATTAATGAATGATTTACCCTGTTCATTAAATGCGTGTTTACAATTTTCGTTTTCATTTTATTATATTTATATAGTATTTTTCCATCTAGACAAACTAGAGATCTAGATGAACAGTTTATAATTCACTAAATATTTCTATATACTTTAAAGTTCTAGAGATTGTCAAAAGGTTTATTTAAGGAAGCTTGAGCAGTTTCTGTGATAGCTAATTAATGTCCACAGATTAAACAATATGTTATAGAATGTGGTTGAACTGAACAGTCCAAGATTGTTGATCAGCAATTTGCTGTTTCTCTCTTCAATAAAAACACTCTTATATCCTGAACTGTATGTATGTTGAACGCCTGCTACCTGGATTAGGCCTAGAAATACTATTTCGAAGAATTTTGTCTCACTTAATGGTTCTTCTGTATATAGATTATTCCATTCTCAAATTACTTATTCCTTTCAATTCTTAAGAATCTCTTTTTCCCTACCTTCCTGATTAATATTACATTTAATTTAACTAGACATTCTTTTGATTCATATAAACTGGATTTGATCTGAGATCCCTGTTGATATAGCTGTTGGAGAATTGGATAAATGATCTGAGTACTGCAAAAATAAAACCATACGTGTAACAAAGTGCTTTTAACATTGTACAAAACTAAAACACTCTATAATTATGCAATAAATGTCAAATTATCAAACTACAAATGATCTTTACTAAATACTGTAATATTTTGGGGACGTTAGAATAGTCTACAGTTAGATGAGGGGACCTGATTGATTTTTGAGTACTTAATGCTTATCTTGATTACTGAGAAGAAGTCCATCTATTGAGTTATGTGGGGATTGTTTCATATCTGGTGGGTGGCTGTACAAAAAACTCAACATAAGATTTTGATGTTTATTGGCTATAACCTGTCTCATAATTTATATGTAACCTCTAATGGTTGTAACCTGTAATAAGTGTAACTGTAAACAGTAATGTTAGTATGTCCTTAGAAGAAGCCCATTTACTAACTGATATATTTTTTATTTAATTGAAATCTGTGAAAATTTAAATATTTAATGTTTGATAAGAACATGCAGTTAGTTACAGAAACAAAGAATCAACATAATTTGTGAGTTTGTGTTTATATATATATAATAAATAATCTTTTAATTCAATAAACTTTGTTAATAATTTTTTAGTGTTTCATATAATAAAAGAGTACGTACATAATTTTTATTTATTTTTTAACTTAATGTATTTTAAAACAACAAAAGTATTAAAATATTCCATAGATAAACAAAAATATTCATGTAAAGAATGAGAAGTATTGTCAAAAAAAAAGAAGCATTCTAACCTTTATCATCAACCATATTATATAAAGCTGCTATGACATTGCCACCACATGTTTTCTTGACATACAAATAGAGACTTTCACAAGTTGTTGATAGCGACAAGCTTTTTGGCATGCCCAGATATACAATAGTTTTTTTGGAATTTTTATAGTGGTTTAGCTATTATAGTGATTGCTTCATCATTTTATTGAATTAGATTTGAATTCTTCACATTTGAACTAAACATTGTTAATAAAAGTTATGTGGTGGCACATAACTTTGTTATTATGGATGAACCAATTTTTTTTTAAAAATAATTGTGGTCTCTTTCTTTTCTATTCAGAATAAACCATGACAGAAGAAGCAGTAAGAATATTTCCAAAACCATCAGAATTGAACAAAATTTTAAATAATCTTGAATGTCCTGAACAAGAATGTACTGAAGTTTTTCAAAATACACCGAACTTACATTTACATTTATTAAAAACTCATGGAAAAGAGAGAAGTTTAAAATCATCATCATATGGATGCAGAGTTGCTCAGTACTATTGTCCAGAAGTTGGCTGTAAATATAGCTTTAATCCTGCTTTTGATGAGGACACAAATAATTCAAAGAAATTTAGCAACAGATATTTTACACAGTTTAGATATTTAAAACAAGTATGTGCTTTGTATATAATAATATTTTAAGCAAGTAATATTAATTTGTTATCTATAGATAAGTAATAGTATGCTGTTCTATGATTACAACTGTTTAAAAGGTTTAATTTACTTTTTTCAAACAATTAATGATTTTCATATTTCCTCCATTTTATCATGCTGTATATTTTCATCTGAAATTATTTAAAACTTAACTATCATTATTTTTAGTTCATAATTTGTCTTCTGGATCAGTTCCTATTTTGATTAATTTATCTCTAATTTTAACTTGGATTAATTCTGGGTTATTTACTTACTTATCATCAGGTATTTTCACCATTAGTGCTGTAATTTCTGCAATAACTCATAATTGAGCTATCATGTAGGGTACACTAGATGTATTCTTATTATTGTGGTTTTACTTTTGTAAATTCTTTTATTCCCCAATTTGTTTAACTTTCTTGTAATACAGGCTCTAGTTAACTTTCTTGTATGCATATATTCCCAACATCAAGTGTAGAATATTATCATATATTGCATGTAATCAAAATTTCATCTATCCCACTTGCATTTTTCTTTAAATTAATTTAATTCATTTATGTTTAATTTAGTATACTTTTTACTTTATACAAATTGTTTAGTACTTTATTGTATTTCGTCATTCCAATTATCAACCTCTTTCTGCAGTACTTAAAAATACTTCCTCAAGAACTCAATCTTTTTACACATCTTCTGTTATTATTTTTTAAATTTTAATAGGAATCAACTGTCATAGTTATTAGACAGTCAGTTTCCAACAGAAGTAACAACTTGCAAGTAACATCTATGGAGACAAGTTTATTTAACATAACTTCATCTGTTATCATTATAGTCTTACATTCTCCAATTTATTTTTGAAGATAACTTTTTGTTATTGTTTGTATTATTTCAAGTGTAGTAGAAACATACAGTTTTACAGTGATACTGTTTTATCACCTTGCCCAAGAAGTCTGTAACCTTTTTTATTTGCATTAGTAAAATTGGTTTCTACTTTCTAACTCTTACATATTTTGTTGTCTTCATTGTTATTGGTAAAGTTTAATTGTGTTTTCTGTCTTCTTTAGTTGATTAATTTGTAGTTGTAAATAAGATAATGAATTTATAAATACATGTTGTAGGTTTTATGTGCACGTGTTTAAAATGAGTTGTGAAAGTGCTTCAATAATTTTTTTATTTATCTATGGTAATGATTTTATTTATTTGTACTATAGTTAATCTTTAGGGTTGTAAATATACAAAGTAGCTGAGGTACAGGAAGCACCAATCAGAGTTGCTTTATCTGAGAATAGTGTTCATTATATTGCCAGCTCCTGTGGATTAGCTAAATGAAAATGTCACTTGTATATTTTTAGAGATTTTAGATTAAAACTATTTAAGATGCTGTATCTTCAGTGTGTAGAAGAAAGTTAGAATTTTTTATATGCACATTGCAATTGCTAGAATTTTAATTTTATTATTATTGATAATAGATACAAATATTTGCCTTGTTTAATTCTGAAAAAGATGCAGAACAAATTACTAGTTGAAATGAAGTAGAAAGATATATTCCATATTAAATTGGTTAACCAAGACCTCATAAATATGGTGTTAGTAATTACTGTATTATTGCCGATGCTTGAAACATTTGTTTGTGTTGAAAAGTTTCTACTATCCGACTTGAAAAAGATAAGTGTAATTGTTGGTATTAAAATGATTGTATAAATATTAAAAAAAGTTTGGTTTTAATAATATATGTGCGATTTATGTGTATGTATGAATGTATTTTAATCTTATTATTGTTGATTTTTTAGCATGAACGGTTAATTTTTATCCACTTTTATTTTTTCAGCATTATATAAAAGTTCATCTGGATAAAAAATTTATCTGTGATAAATGCAATAAAGGATTTCCTACTGATATACATAGATCTCGACATTATGAAATATGTGGCAATAAATACTCATGTTCATGTGGTGTTGTGTACTCATCATTGGCCTCACTTCAAACACATGCAAGACGCGAACAACATTTGTATAATAAAGAACATTCAAAAGGACAAAATAATCGGTATAATTATTCTGTTATTTATGTTTATTAATTTTTGTAAACAATATCAATTATTTTTATATTTGTTTCATTTATTTATTTTTTTTTTTTAGTAAATTATTTGCTATGGTCATTATTCAGTAACAGCATGTGGAATGAGAATTCCACCCAGAATGTTGGGTTATCCACGGGGGTTTTGGTTGACTGTGAAAATTTGTTGATATTTTTATTAAAAACATTGTTTTGTAAAGAAATTAATGAAGATTTTATCCATTAATCGAGATCATCTGGTAAACCCCTCTTAACCAGTTCAAATAAACACATTCACTGCTGGCTTTTCATCATTTCATCAGCTTTTCATCTATTGCATGTAACCAAAATTTCATCTGTCCTACTTACATCTTTCCTTAAAATACTTTAGTTCCTTTATCTTAACTTACTATACCTATTTTTCTCTTCCTTTGTACAAATTCTTTAGTGCTTTACTGTATTTTGTCTTTAAAATTTCCAGCTTCCCTCCACAGTACTTCATCCTCCTTACTGAATTATCATTTTGTTTTTAACTTGCTTAGTTATCAGCATTACAAAATCTTGGAATACAAAATGTTTGAAAAACATGGCCATGCAGTAGCGCATAGTGCACATGGGAGATGAAAAGTAACAGGATTTATACTGTGCTGAACACTCACTTGCATGTGGTTTTAGTGTATTCATAAAATTCTTACTTGTGGCAATTTATGTTAAGTAATTTTCTAGTCTTTTAATTAGATAAAAATAATTTCTTTCTTCACTTTATGAAAAATTGATCTGGACACTAGATGACTTCCTTGTACGAAAATCCAAAAATAATAAGATTCTAAATCATAATTTTCAATTAATATTAAATAATCAGATCTTTCACCATGTCTATTATATACAAATAAGTAATAATGCTTATTAAATTACATATACACATTTTTAAAAGTCTATAAAATTTTATTTCACTAATAACTTCTAACTTTTTGTCTTTATTTTATTTTTT